>KZ271574.1:75002-99496 GCA_002249935.1 Onchocerca flexuosa
AAGAATAATGAGGTGCAAAGAACTGAAAAACTTAAAAAAAAAAAAAAAAAAAAAAAAAAAAAACTTAAAAATACATAATTTTTGAAATAAACAGAATAACCGATTTTATGAAAATGAATGAAATTCAATGATTTTAGGGCAAAAATGTAGCCTGCAATCAGCAATTAAAAATACTTTTATTTTTATATTTGTTGTAGTGACTCTGCTGTTACGGTTTGTTATTTTTATCCGATTGCCCGGATACTTGAATAGATTACATTTGGAACTAAAGAATTTTTCCTTTTTAATATTTTTAGAAATAAAAATGGCATATATCTTTGTTAAATTATATTTCTTCACAGTACATTTATCAGTTTTATCTTAATATTATAAAATCATTTATTTTTATTACTAATTATTATACAGTTGAAGAGGGCAATGCATGATATTAAGGATTTTTATTCATTTACTATACGATCAGTAGTTAATTCTTCGCTTCTTTTACAGATTTTGGGAAGCTTATAAATAGTAGAGATAATCTTGCATAGCAGCATTTCTGTGAGACCTTTAAATGAAAAAATAGCACCTTATCTTTTTTTATATAAACTTATCGCATTTTTATTTGATCGGAAAAAAGATATATAATTCGTATGTTTCATAAGATATAATTGAGTTAATAGTTCCAGTTAGGAAAAGAGATATGCTAATTGATAGAATAAAAGCAGTACTTGGGATTCTTGAAATTTATCTGAGATGTTGATTTCATTATTTCAGCAAATGTTTTTTGTCTCAAGAATCTTTTGAATTTTCGCAAAGTTTTTGATTGTTTATTTTAATTAATCATTTTAATGATTTCTGGATAGTATAAAAAAGCATAAGAAGATTCCCATGATAAGAGTATAAATTTGGATTTTTTTAAAATGAAAATTGTGTTTTAATACTATTAAAGATAGATAAAGTGTTGCAAATTTAGTTCTTGAACTGTTCATTTAAAAAGAAAATTACTTTTTTGATCTGAACGATGGATTTTTTTTTTTTTTTTTCGCGCTAATTTCTTATTTTCAAATCAATATACAGTGTAAAGCATGAAATGCATTTCTCATAAGATAGTGTGAGATATTCATACGTGAACTTTTTCATTCCGAAAAATTTTATAGTCAGGAATAACATTTTACATAAGGTATAAGTAAATAAGGTTGGTCATGCATGGTGGAAGCAGATATGGATAGAATGAGAAGAAAGCTGAACTTTCTTTTTATGATGAGCACAAGTAATCTATTCGGATTGTAGATATTCTGTGATAAAATTTCGATTAAATTGCAGATTGGCGATCAAGGGAGTGAAGAAGTTGCGCGTAATTCACTGGAAGATTTGTTGAAATCAATAAAGAAATGGCCTATAAAGGGAATTAATGATGTAGAAATGGATTCATCCGCTGATCCCGAACCACATAGTGCATCTGAT
Source organism: Onchocerca flexuosa (assembly GCA_002249935.1). Classification (NCBI taxonomy): domain Eukaryota; kingdom Metazoa; phylum Nematoda; class Chromadorea; order Rhabditida; family Onchocercidae; genus Onchocerca; species Onchocerca flexuosa. The sequence goes on from KZ271574.1 coordinate 76,446, forward strand.
TTGGATATATCTTTTAAGAAATTACTCTGTGAATCAGAATCAAGCCTGGATTCCGGCCTTATACATCAACCACACAGTATATCAACAACTACAGCTATCGATAAGCAGGTATTTTATGTAGATAGTATGAAAATCAGAAAATAAGATTTTTTTTTTAGCTCTTCGTTATTGTTAGTGAATTTGATATTAAATTAATAGTTACAGAAATCAGAATTGGTCTTATGTATATCTTAATAATATTGTGAGAGCTAGTTTGTTCAAAGTGCTCTTAAACAATATATTAATTCTGTTTTTTGAATTCCAGTAAAATAATATTTCGTTTTCTGTAGCATTCAAAGAGAAATGTATAGATCTTTTTATAAGTTTTATTTTCTTCTGCATATTTTAACAAGACATGGCATCATCGGGATTCAGTATGAATTACAAAAGTACTCTTATTTTATTCGTGCGAGAAGTGTCCTTTAGGTCTTTATAGATGACCGTTTACGAAGAGCTTTGCTAATTGTTATGATCAGAAAATTATAATCATTCGATTTTGAATGTTTCTTTCTTCATATTGATTTCTATTATCTAAAACAACATACAAAAATAAATAGCATTTTTTGTTTCTATAACATTATGTTAAATGCGCTTTTTAAAACGAGAATATCAGTTTTTTGGATTTATATATGAACTGTAAAAATCCAAACTTTCTTCTTCGAATATATTGGATAATGGATTATTCATTCACTAATATTTAGTACATATTTCATAGGATATTAAGTGACGAATTATAGAGGAGTTATTTACGCAAATGGTTGGTTAAATTGGATAAATGCCACATTTAATTTCAATAATTTTAGAAACCAAAAGCTCTTTATTAAAAATAACTAAAGTAACTGCTTTCGTTAATTAAAGTTTAATTAGAATCATTTGAGGTTTGGCTGTTGCATATAGCAATATACCAGAACCTTTAAAATTATTGGAATCAAATGCAGGAATGGTTTAGTTATAAAGTTCATTCTGTTCCCTGCTATGGAACAGGAATAAGATTAGGAAAAGAGAGATTTTATTGAATTTAACTTTAGAATGTTTCATTCTATTCACATGTTGAAAAATATATTTCACTTCAAATGGTAATGATGCTTTAGTCTATCCGATTAACCAGCTACAACGATGATTTCTTTGAAATGGTCTCACGATTACAATCAAAACGGCTTAACGATCAGCGCTGTGATCCAATTATATTGAGCGATTTAACAAATCATTCAAAGAATATCACTCGGCAGTCGGATACAATCGCCTGCAATCCAGGTTGAGCACCTTTTCATTTGAGCTCTTTTTAAATATTAGCTGGTAAAAATAATAATCTCGAATAATTAAGAAATTCATTTATAAAAGCTGGAGTCGCTTATTATTTCGTTCAATTTCAAACTGAGATTTTACTCTTTTCGATCGTTTAATTGGAATTAATCCTCTATTAAAGTTGAAAGGATTATGTTGAAGCTGAAATTATGGCATATATCAAATTTATGTTGCATATTATATACAAAATTTCTTTAGAACGAAAAATTTAATGTAAATAGGTATAAAGGTTAAAAAAAAATCATCTTGCTGATAAAATAAATCAAATAATTTTTATAGTAATTGGTTTCCTATTCTCTTCTCAATCTTCCTTTTATTTCCGCTTCTAATCATCGTTCATTTTGCTATGCATATATTGTTGTGGTTGTGAATAGATGAGATGACTATAAGGATTCAATGTAAACAAATATTAAAACAGATTTTCATTTTTATGCACTTTTACCGCAAGTTTGCTGTGTTCTGCTTGCAGAGTACTTTATATATTTGTTTGAATTTTGTAACTTTTGTTAGAAGTCGAGGCACATTTGGGACGGAGACATCGATTATCGACACTTTTTGGACGTGTTGGAAAAGCAGCAAGACGGCAAAGCTTATTAATGTCCGCATCATTTTTTCCCTTCACAACTTCGACACCCCGGACAACACCATCTTCGGTGAAGCAACAACTATCTGCTGGTAGCAGTGATCGGTTGCGTAATGAATCATCTGCGACATGCGTAACTGCGTCACATTCACAATCTACTTCCTCAGATGCAGAATCAGGAAATGTTAGAAATGAAGTCGGTGACGCATTAATGCAACCCGATATGTTGCAGACGAATGAATTGCCGGAATTTCGAATTCCAATTGCACCACCTCGAAATCGAGTTCGTTGTAAGCAAACCGTCTCATCGAACTCCATCTCTTCGAGGCAAAAAAGTTGGTCATTTCGTTTAGTTCTCCATTTTTTCTCACATTATGTTCAGCTTCAAATTTTTCCAGCATGCGTTTCCAGCCGTTTATTTTTTGATTTTGCAGCATGTCCTTGTACTTTTTTTTCCCTTTTTTTTTTGGCGATTTTCTGTACAGATTTTGCTTTTTATCTAATAGAAAATAAAAGTGGTTTGCTCAAAGAGTAACTTTTTTCTGTTTTTAATGAGTGCATATGTGCGAAGTAATTTAAGAAAATCAGAATTTAAAAAGATTGGAATTCTTTGTTAGTTTTAAAAAACACAATGCTTGATTAGTTTCGCAAGTATGTCATCCATGTATTTTAGATGGTGCAGAAGGAATGCTTGATTTGATAGCGAGTTTGCAAGGTCGTCGAATGGAAGAGCAACGAGCTCATCTGAACGTTCAGTCGGAAGGAATACCTGTATCGATTAGCAGCGACATGAAAGATAACAATGAGAGGTGAGTTTAACTTTTTTGTTTTGGCCCTTTTGTGCACATTTTATGATCTGTTATTAAATTCATAGTAGTAGACTTTTGAAGGAGTTTGAATTCATTATGCAGATAAACTGTAGTGGTTAATAAATTTTAGTTCGGAGTACTCAACACCACATATGAGACGGTCACGATCTGCAGATGCTGGTAGCTTGTATGAGATGGTGATTCGTTGTCAGAGGGATCGATTGGAGGAACAGCGAAGTGAATTACCGCGGACCATGCCAGTAGAAGATGTCTCGCAGATCGTTATGTCAATGCAAAAAGGACGTATTGAAACTCAGCGTGCTTCACTTAGTTGAGCTTTACAAAACTAATGAATTTTAAAGTTGCATATTTGAAGGATATTTCTTTATTTCACAGCACCGATTGCAATTTATCATTATTGTTTTATTTTAAAAAGAGATGGTATTTGTTGTGCTGTGTTTGAATTTTTTTTTTTTGTTTCATGTATTTATGAAGTATGCTTGGATTGATTATGATAAATATACATATAAATAATATAGCTTGCAGAATGTACAAATAGTACTTTTACTAATTACATCATTGATTAATAAAGATTATGGTATTAAAATCCTGATTATCCCGCTATAGTCGTTTGCTGTGGAGTTGATCCGGTAATAGATATTTCATTCATCGTTAACTCATTGAAATAGGAAACATCTGTTTTATTCTCTTTCATATTATCTTCATTTTTTTTTTTTACAAAACATTAGTGACATTTTTACTTCATTATATTACAATGTACAGTTGAAATTTAATTTGGAACAAAAACTTACTGAATTCTTAGATCAGAAAGGACAGGAAAGACAGTGGAATTAATAGCAGGTTTTGTCACAGAATTCATAATCGGATAGTATTACTTTATAATGTTTCAGCATCACTTCCATTTCTACTTTTTTCTGATATAGGGAATTTCTTATTTTCTGGTAGACACTCTTGACCCGGTAATCGGAAGAAATGCTGGATGGGTCATGTGCAGCAAGTACACAATAGGGCTGTTAAAAGTGGTAAAGAGAGAAGCGGGAATAAAGTAAAAATGCAAACAAAGATTTAAACGGATAGCGTCCTCCACTCAATCCAGTGTCGGTGTTCGTGTTAGTGTTATTCTCATGTATAAGTCCAATTCTTTCATTCATCTCTTCAAGCTTTATCTATTATCTTTTGGCTGACGAGGTTTTTATGGGGACATATTGCTGTCCGAGAATACTGCTGGCGCGTGATTGATTATCTAAATTGATCATGTGAGAAACAAGGTTAGGAAAGAGATGAATGGACGTACATTTCATCGATTATTTCAGTTGATGTACGTATAATCATGGAAGAGAAGCTGAATGTAATCGGAGATGCATTAGAGGCTATTTACAATACGACAGTTAGCAATGAACGGCGAGCGGCTGCAACTGAAGTGAGTAAAGATTCTTCACTGCTTTTACGACTTGTACTGCTCCTAATATCTGCGCTTTTTGCAGATGCTGACTTATTAAAATCTCATATAAGATATAATGTTGGAATAATTTTAGCTGAATTGTAAAAGATCATTATTGGTGATATAAAAATGGAATAAGCTGATATCATGTCTTTCATAAGTGACATAGAGATAGTGGAATTTTAAATCAATACTTCATATGTTTTCTGTTGAGCAAAACTAACATTTTTCAGACAATTTTTTGTTTAAATTGAAAAAAATAAAAATGATGAAGCACGAAAACATCAAATTAGTGAATAAAAAGAGGTTTCTTCGTAATGCTGCGGAAATTCCTTCGTAATTTAGAGCAGTTACTTATTTTAATTTTGTCATGAGGTTTTAGCTAGAAAAAGATTAGAAAGAAATAAAACAAAACTTTTTTGTTAATCTTTTTTGTTAATTTTTAATGTACAAAGAAGAACAGCCGGACATTTAATTATTCTTGAGAAATGCAGCCTTGTCGAGATGAAGAAGATGAATTAAAATATCGTTTTTTAATTGGCTACATAATTTTCAAATAAAACAATAGTTAAATTAGCGCATATAATTTGAATAAATTATAAACATTGAAATCACTCTAGACCAAAAGGGATCATTCGTAATAGCGAATGATACTATGTGAAAATGGCTATTTGAAATCACTTTATCATTTATACTTTTATAATTATTCAAGGTTATCGAATCAGTAAAGGAATTGTCTCCTATTGATGTAGAACAAATTGCCTATGCTTTAATCTCAAAGAAAGATCTCATCCTTGCTCGAACAGGCTGGAATTTTCTTGAACATATCATTAAGTAAGTTTTGTATGACGATTACCAAATAAGTAAAGACACCTACCCAATTTTTTCATTTTTTGGAAAGAATTTTTATTCCGTCAGTAGATTTGCTGTTGAAGCATATTGGGGAACAACATGTATCATCCATAGTGGAGGCAGCTGGGAATATATTTAAATGTATAAATTTCATTTGCTTGTTAGAGACCTATTATAGAAATGCAAAATAAGGACTGTATTGAATTCTCAAATTTTTAAAGATTTAAATGGTTAGAAATAGATGGACAGTCACGCTTGGCTATTCGATATACCTGCTTTGCTGCAATGAAATCAGAGGCAATGCTGCGGAATGAACTGAGATGTGCTGCAGCTCGATGTGTCGTCTTAATGATTGAGCATGAATGGCCTCAAAATTGGCCGGAACTTTTTGATGAGCTTGAGGATGTAAGTTGTTTTAGAAGTTTAACAAGGTAATTTTTGTATTGTTCTATTTAATTTAGTTATTAATGTTATGGTGAATGTTACATATAATTTTAGATTGCTTCTGTATCGGCAATCCATGCTCAAATCCCATTTATCACGCTGCAGCTTTTGATCGAAAACGTAGTCACTTTGGTAACTGTTGAAAACATTTCCAGAAGGAAAGATCTTAATAATGCTATTGCCTCTAATGTACCACGCATATTGCATATCATCCATTTCGCATTGCGTGAATGTTCTATTGAATCAACAGGTATATTGGTAATTTTATTATTATTATAAATCATCGAGAATTAATGTGAATTATTTATTATTAAAAGAAAAGTGGCTGTTCAGAAACAAAACGAACTTTTTACTTTTTTCACTTTTTTTTGTATTTCGTCACAAACAGTGAATTACGATAACTTGGCTTTCATATATTAGGAACATATTAATTCACAAAGGATTTCACTGAAAAGGAATATTGCTGAAACTGAGATTTTTTTCAGATGAATCATATTCTCTGATCCGTTCTGCTTTGAATTTATTCGGTGAACTTGTTGAATGGCCACCAGCTAATGTTTTAGAACCTTATATCAATGATTTCTTATATACAATTTGTTCATTTCTTGAAACGCCTCAGCATTGTATATATGAAGTGGTTCGAAAACATTTTTCCATATTAAAATCAAATATTGTTTCTCTTTATGAGAAAAATAGTATGAAACTATTTAATATATCGTTTAAATGAAGAATATCTCCATAGAAGATGAAATATGGAATGTTATTTTAGGCAGCGAAATGTTTATGGAGGATAGCTTCACGTAAGCAAGCAAAAAATGAAGAAAATCTTGTCCTTGCTCTTTTTGGTGATGTTCCAATGCGTTCAATACTTAAAGCTGCAAAGTATGTGCTTTCCAATTATTCTGTGAAATACATACTGTCTTTCTGTCGAATATACGAGAATTTTTTGCTCTACTAGTCTGTTATGCCAAGAAGAGAAAAACTAAATCAGAATTATTTTTTCTAAAACAAAGATGATTTAACTGCTGAAAATGACTACATTTTTCTAAAAACAGATATTTAAGTATTAATACTCTGATAAGTTTGAATTGCAATATAAAATATAATCAGTTATGTGTGAGCTGTTGTTCGTCTTATGAATCTAATTCTTATGTAATTTAATTGCTTAAAAAAAAAAAACTACAAACATGATGCTTTCTCATGAGATGACACGAAAACATTTATGTTTCATTTTATAGCTGAATCTGCTCATTTTGTTCCAAGTTTTAGAATATCCATAATGTAATCTTGTATGTAATATGTATTTCGATTTGCCGCCCTTAATATTCTTGATAGTTGCGAACGGAAATATATTTTTTGTCAATTTAATATGATTGGATTTTAAGGAAAAGATAGATTGCAAATGTTTTCAGCCAAGCAGCTAGCGTTGGTGCTGATAATGTAGAACATTATCGTTTTTTAAAAACGCTTTGCAATGTTTTATCCTCATTAGGAATTCATCTAGCTGATGTTTGGACCCAACGACCGCCTAATTTTGGCATGTATCTAGCTGCTATTGAAGCATTCTTTTTACACCCATCAGTGGTAAGTTAATCTTTTTTTGATATATTTTTTGATATTTTTTCAGTTTGTAGTGATTGCACCATTTCATTTGAGTTCTTTTTCCTTGTGATAATGCAAACATGACATATGCTAGTTGCTGGGAATTTGGGCATAATGAGTTAAGAAGTGCTTAAATATGCCTTCTCATTGATTCTTGGTAAAATTATCCGAAAATATTTTTTAAATATCAAAAAAATTTTGTGTGCAATATTTATTGCAGTATCTGCGAAACGAAGCAGTTGCTGTATTTGCTTCTTTAATAAATCACGAGAAAATTGGAGATGACGAAATATTCAATGAATGTATTTGCCGCGTGATCATTTCTACACCCAGTTTATTGGAAAAAGTCGGTTATCCATCCCGGAATGACTATGAAACATGTCGTTTCTCGCAGCATGATTATGATGACGATATTGACTTCTCCCATGACTTTACACGTGAGATACAATTTGATCAGTAATTATGCAATCAGTAATTCTGTTTTCTTTATATCTTTAGCATCCTGAAGATACTGAAAAATCAGCAGCCAACATAGAATATAGAATATCACAAAAGAATATGAACTTTAAATAGTACAGATGGTAGAAATTTTTATTTTCAGAATTTCGCGACCGCTGTTTAAAAGTTATTCGTTCTTGTTGCACTGAAAAGTATAGCGACTTGCTGATCAGTATTGTAGAGAAATGGTTTATCAGTCGATGTCTGGACCATACAGATCTAGGTGGATTTATTTTATATACTATCGATATTATTAAAATCTTTTCATAGATATAGCTTTCAATTCGTTTTTTAGTTGCCTTCACTTTTTCCGCACAGTTCACATAAAGTGTAATACTGAAGTAATTTTAACATGAGCGATTTTGAATCGATGCTTATATTATCAACATTACTAGCATCTGGTCATTTAATATTATCTGTCCTCTGGATGGGATTGCACATTATATCTCCAATTAAATTCATTTAAATTAAATTTAATATATTTTTATAGATTATCAGTATTTTTCCAATTATTAATGAAAAAATTATTTTAAATTATATTAAGAATTATTTTAAAAAATTTTATGATCTTCAGTGAGACAAACCGAATGGAATGCAATGCAACGATTTTCGAAACTTGTCTTGTGGGAATGTCACAGTAGAAAGCTATTGAAACCTGTATGTTGTTTCACTTTCAATTTTTTTTATATTTCATTTCTTCTTTCTAATTTTTATTTCTTCTTCGCTTAATTCTCGAAATTTCATTATTTTTCTTAGGATGATTACAAAAGATTAAGTTCATTATTTAATGGAATGCTAATGTTATTGGCAAATTGTACCTCACCGCTATTAATGAACAATTTATTGTCGATGATTTCCACTCTGTTGGTTACTATTGGAAGTTATCCGCAGTTACTTATTTCTTTGCTAACTCAGGTAGTTTTTATTGCGCATAAATCAATATTATTGGCTCAAAAAACGCAGAAATGGCTATCTCACTTCTGAATACATGTATAATCAATGAGTAGGAAGAACAATGATGTCAGTGATTTGCGAAGTCACAAAGTTTCATTATCAAAGTTATTCCTGAAAGCTTTCAGTTGCGACGACCTTTGAGCGATAAAGTGGATGATGATATTGATGAGAAATCTGTAAAAAGACACTGTTTAGCTTTATTGTTGAGGGTAGTTACCATTTTTGCAGACGACATCAAGGTTTGTTTTTCAGTTTGATTTATCTTGCTAATTGAAAGCTAAGATTTCAAGATTACCAACTCTGATTAGAGCATTCTTCCAAACATTTTCATCTTTACGAGCTTTTTTCTATTTCATTGTTACAGGAACAAGCTGGAACTATTCTGGAATTTTGTCTTTCAGTGCGTCCCTCTTTAACATTGATGCAGTTAGCTTCTTGTATGCAAGTAGTTGCTGCATTAAGCAACCTTTGTGTTGACTTTGCAACACAAAATAATTTCCTTTCCAGTGCCCTATCCGATTCTGTGTTTTATTTTCTTCAAGCTGAAATTCAAGAGTAAGTGTTAGTTGATTTGAAAGTCTTTTTTAAAATCAACGTTTATTCCACTTTTTATTTTAATTTCGACTTTCTTAAAGCGAAATTTTTTTTATTCATTGAGTTTATTGAAAATGCAAAAAGTTAGTTGCAGTGTTTTCCAAAGTGACGTGGCATTCCTGACTTATTTCGGTTTCACTTCTCCTGCAGCAGCGAATATTGTGGAAGCAACAAAATCATCTTTCATGCTCAATCGTCGAAGGGTCATTTTCACTCACATGTGTTTTTTATTATGTTAGATGGAGCTTTCTTGTCTCAATTTTTCCAGCTTTAATTTTCAAATTATAGTTTCGAGCACATTTGTCTACTCTGGAGGGAATAATGACACAAACTCAATCGATCGCTCCTCCCTTTCATCCCGCCTATAATGCTTTCCGACCAATTTTACCAGCAATATTTTTATTGGCGAAGTAAGTTTTCAATGTTTCATATTGCTTTTGCTGCGGAAAAAGTTTGTAACCAATTATATAAATATTGAGATACTATAATTTAAAAAAAAAAAAAAAAAAAAAACCATCTCCTCCGTTTAAAACCTGCATATGAATTGAAATCATAAAGATGTAAAATGGAATAATTGCAGAAATACATAAGGAAAAGTTGTATTTCTTGTTTACCGTTGACTAATTGAGTAGAAAGTTGAACTTTAAAATTATTAGAGAAGTTATAATCATTGTATTATCTCTTTATAATCATTTATTTGTTGCAGCAGAATAGTGCGAAATTTTTGTTTTCTTATGAATAACAAAAATATATTTGAGTAGGTGTAGTGAATAAGTTAATGGCATTAATGTCATTCACTGTTAATATATCTAATAAAAAATGTAGCATTTGTTCACTAAATTTTTTATTACTTATTTGAATTTGTTCCAATTTTGGACTTAGTTTTTGTTATTGGTTGCTGAAATCTTCTACGACTTTTATATTTACGAAAACATAAAAATGCTTCCTACTTTTCGAAGACAAATTTGATCTTTTAGCTCTTTTTCATTTCAGACGTTTAAATTCATTGTATGATCCAAAAAATGCGAGTGTTATACATATGTCATATGGCCCCTTATCAATTTTTGAAATTACCTTTAGTGAACGACAACAATTATTGAGACGTAAGACAATTTTTTAAGACAATTTTTTCCTTTTTAGCAAGCTACTTTGAGATTTTTTAAACAAAAGATTTATATGAAAATTTTTTTTTATTCACAATAATTTGGGTTTCTGATCCTTTTTAGTTTTTGATGATTGTTTTTTCTTTGTGTTAGCTTCTCTTCGCCTATTCTTCATTGTATTCATTACACTGTTTTTATTTATCATTTTCAAAACTTATGTTTGCTAAAAGTATGATTTTCAGCGATCGATTTATACTCATCATCGACGGCTCGAAATTTGTCTGATGATCCAGGAACTCATGCCCGTGCCTTCCTCTGTGATGTTACAGAAAAAGTGCAAGTTTTTACTTTCATTCTATTTCTTGGTAAATGAACAAACTGCCATTTCAAAAAAGTTCACAAAGTATAAGATTTTTTTTTCAGGCAAACTTTAATTGGGTATTTTGCAAGTAAAGCAGCCAAGCAGTTATTTTCTGATTCAGAGATTGGCAGTTGGGTATTATTTCTATCATGTCACCTTACCTTTGTTCCAGATTTCCGTTTGCGATTTTGGTTAAGAAGAACCTGGTATGTTTATGTTGGCTGCAATTAAACATCGCAATGAAGAACACTTTTGCTATCAGAAAACATAGATTTAATTTTTGTGTATTTCTGGTAGATGAATACAGCAACAGCTCAGTAATAGTAAATTTTTTCAAGGAAACCGTTTTTATGTGCATGTCCGGAAATTGCATATCACAGTGTAAGACCGTTATTGCTGATAGTGGTTGAAGAATTGAGCAAGCGGCTGCAGAGTAGATGGGAGCAACTTGCAGTTTCTGAATGCTGTTTGTTTCTTTAATATATCTTCTCTTCATTTAATTTTCTCGACCTTTTAACCGTTAACCAATTGATTTTTTTTCTGAATTAGTGATCTGTAAACGTAAGCTTTTTGCGGGTAAAAAATATATTGAATTTATGAAAACTTTTTTATTATCAAAGGGAAGTTGAGTCCTAAATTCAAAGACTTTTTCTCGAATTGCTACTTAAGTTTTCTTTTATTATTGAAATTTATTGAATAATTCCCTTCGAACTTGTAAAAACTATTGTTAATTGTATTGCTTATAGTAGAAGATGATGAATCTTGTCAGGAACAACTTTTAAATGAACATATGGCTTGTATTTTGACGCGGGAATGCGTAATTCTTTTCCGAGATTTATTTGGCATTTCGGATGCAAGTAAGAAATCATAAAAGATTCTACTTTTAATTAATTCTCGCAATATTTTTTCATTAAGAGCATATTAAAAATATAGTTGTTGCTCATTAAAGAATCTTATTACAGGTGACAAAATCGAGGAAACATCCTTTATAAAGAACTGTTTTTTGAAGGACGAGGTCCGTTATTTATTATCGTCCAGAATTTGATACCTTTTATATCTGTAATTCAAAAATTTTTATTGAAACATTTCCAGCGTTACTGCTAAAAATAAAACTACTTTTTTAAAGTTTAATTGTAATCTTTTTACATATGCTTTATTTTCATTTTGGTTTTTTTATTGGCTGTGAATTATATTTTGAATGATAGCTGTTCTATTTCCATCGAAAAACATAAATATAGAATAGAACTCTATTTAGAAATATTTTTTTCAGGAAATAATCGGAAAAATTGTTGAGTGCATATTTTTATGTTTAACTTATCGCGATTCAACTTCAGTTGCTCGAATAATACCTGTTTGTAAGAATGTCATCGAAAATGTTCGTTCTAAAACTGTCTCATTTGTAGAATATGGATTTGCTGTGCCAATTTTGTTTTTCACAGTTCTTCCATCAAAAAACTAAAGAATATTACTTCAGTAGGTCTTTCAAAATAAATTTTCTGTTGCATTATTTTACAGTTAAATGAAAGATGTACTGAAGAAATAGCTGTTTTCATGCTTGTTCAAAGTATCCAGAGCTTACAAATTCATGGATCGGATGAATCAGCTGTCACTCATCTCTTATCTCTTGTCTTTTTTATTTACTCTTTTCTGGTGAGTCAGTTATTTCATCGATATTTTAGGTACATATAAATATAATTTATCTCTCACAATTAATCTCTTGCATAGTAACTTATCATTTAACAAATTATGCGTATGTTTTCCGTGTTAAGCCTTTTGTGTCAATATATGTGTTTGTTTCTATATATATATATATATATGTTTGTATGTTTGGTAGTTCTTTGAGACTTTCAAATTCTATCCAAATTGTTTAATAGATAAGCGGGGAGCGCATGAAAGTTTTTATATTTAACATACATTTCAAAATTGTATCTTTCTTTTCTTGGATATAAGTTTGGACTTTCAGAAAGGTGATCTTGTGAAGTTCTCATAAGTGATCTAAATATGAAGTTATTTATATCAACTATGAAGTTATTTATATCAACTGTTTGTGTACTTAGAAAACTTTTGATAAACAAAAAACACCAATATTTTTTACAGAAAGATCGATTCTCCAGTCTATCGCAAATATTGCAACAAGTGCCTGGGTGTTCTGTAGAAGATATACAAAGACTGGATCAACGGATTGCATCTATGAAGTCTAGCAAAGACTTTGCAAATGAAAAAATGAAGAGAGAAGTCATGAAAAAGTTACTACGAACTGTGATAGCGGCTAGTTTTTTATAATTTTTGCGAGACGAAAGTTCCGCCCAACTATTAAGTTGATTAATTAATATGATTTAGTCTGCTGCTTTTCGCTTTGTAGTCGCTTCCTTATCTAAATTTGTATTTTCGAAATATCTTCATGGTTCCTTACTTTGACTTAATTTTTATTAGTCTATTTATATTGAGGAATCAATAGTTTATTTGCGGAATAGAGAAAGCAAAGTTTTAGGAAGGAACTGAGACAAAACTATTTTCTTTGTGTTTTGGGATGTTGTAGAATTGTGTAACCAGATTGAAGCACCCTAGTGCTGATTTCTACCTTTATCTTTTCGATATTTTTCTGTTGAACCATATTTCAATATATTTCAGACTTCAGTTGGTGAGCAGCATAGAAGACCAGTCCATCTCCGTCCACTACCTCCTGTTCCAAAAACCAAGGAACATTCCAAAGAGAGTTTCGTAGACTTTGGATTTTTATTTGGTGATATCTGATTCTTCCGATTTTGTTCCAAATGCACTTATAAATGAAATTTATGTTAAATCTGCAAACACAATGTTATAGCTCTGCCTATGAATTGAAATGAGTCATAGAACTGCGCAACCAGATAATACTTTGCCACAACATGAATATGTAATCAGTGATTAGCCAGTATTGGCATTCGTTACCGTCATATCAAAATTTGTATTATTGTAAGACCGAACCTGAACACTTTTAAACAGCAGATAAGTAAAATATTCCATGTGCTTTTCAATAAAGCACTGTTCATTGCAACACCGTCAATCTGCTTCTTATTTCTCCACCCATTCTTTTTCCAAGGAATCTTCCAGTAACGTTTTTCTAAGTCGATTCTTTTACAAGTTCGTTTACCCACATTTTTACTAAAAATTGATTATTGATTATTCTTGAAGAGTAATTTTAAAGAAACTTAGGATTATGGTTATATTATCTCCAGCTTATTTTTAACCATAATGTGGAATGATATTACAGTGATCTAATCCGACAAATGGTGTATAACGTCGAATCGGGAATGGATTTGTTTCTGATCATTCCGATAATATTTGAATAATTATTACAGGGATTCGCCATACTTGCCTTTTGCTCAGATATCACAGCTCTTTGCTTGCAGTAATTTTATAAGTTCCTTTTGAGAAAGCACTATATGGAAAAAAAGATTTTCTCTTTTAAAATTCAATTAAAAAATAATCTTTCTTGTTCGATGTTTCGAGTTTACTTCGAGCATAAAATTCTTCAATATTTATTCCAGTAAGAGAAAAAAGCTGTACATAGGCAAGAAATCAAAAAGATTTTTTGGATGCATTGTTTTCGATAGCTTGCAAATTTCGTTTGCAGCGTGCAATGCTTCTTTCCACATCAAAACTTGGTTTCATGGACGTAATAACTGCGGAATAAGTCATTTGATTCTGCATTTCATACCATTTCATTATCTGCACTACGAGATATGATAAAAGGTGCTGGAGATCTTGATGATAAGGGGATGGTACAGTCTGTCGAGACCGGCAATCGACTGTGATAAAATCATTCAGCATATTGGCAGCTTCCTCAATTTGTTTCCAGTGTTCAGACAATTTGCTAGCAATAACATCGATTTCAAGCTCGATTTGTGCCATTAATCGTGACTGCCAGTTTGATGAATGTAGCATTAGCGATGTGTATCGCGGCATCTGAAAAATGCAGTAAACAACTGATTAACAAGCATATGTATTTATAACTCTGGAAAATTCAGTATCAATTTAACAGTAACTTTCAATGCTCATTATTATAGACAATGGGTGAAGCATAACGTAGTAAGGAGTGAATTCCAAGGTATCCAGAGGCATTATATGCAACTATCTAGATTTCTAAGTGGAATTTGAAATTTTTCTAGATGTTTTACAACTACCTATTTATTTCATACATTTTTTGCTAACTTTCGCGTAGATTGAACTAAACCATAAAAAACGTCTTTATATCGATGGATAAAAGAGCTTAGACAAGCATACTCAAATACACTTAATAGCCATCACAATATAGAATGCTCATATTTCATTAAATGTTGCCTTTCTCGTGGTTTCCAATTGTGCACTGAGATTTCTCCACGTATCGATGAGATCGATCACATCTTTCATGCATCTTTCGATTTTACGAACTTCACTGAGACACTCAATCTCCATCCCGTGTCAGATTTTCTCCGGCATTCACCGTATCCGCCTATCCTATTCCATACAAGAGTGGGGCATTAAAATTGTTCTGAAAATGAATTCCTTTGTCAGGGAGAAATCTGGTAATTTATAATTTAGTTTGCAGTTTGTTGGATTGGAGATTTTTCTTGCCATTGTGATTTCGCTAGATCAGCATACACAATATCGCACTTGTACAGTGATAAGGATCAACTAAATGATAAAAGATACTAACAATTGTTTGAATTCTCACAACGTTGTCGTATTTTTCTTTTATATCTCTTTCCGCTCCACCACTGCTGTTGTTTCTGCTCAATTGTCGCTTGTGCTGTCGTCCAAACCGTTTTCGAAATTGGATTGGAGCTGAATTGCTCTTGATACTATTCTTAAAGACACCGATCTATCTGAATACTTGAATTACTTCCTTATATTTACAACACGAAAATATTTCGATTTGCCGAAAATCTAAGGTTGTAGAAGGAAGCTCAAATTGGCAATACACGCTTTATCGAATAAATTACCTCGTCAATTCAGCCATTAGCAGATAATCCTCTTTAACGTGCCACCACCACATCCAACTACTACCGTTGTAAAATTTGTCACAGCATTTCTGTTATTCGGTGATTGAAGCTAAGAATCCTGGGATCTATCAATTAATCAAGGCGTTTCATAATTACTGAATACTAGAGGCCTAATTTGTAGCGATGCTATTTCTCAGGACTAAAGTTTCTCTCTCTCTAATCACTGTGACCTTTATGACCTGTAATTCTCCGTTGATGAGTCGACATTTTTTTTCCATATCACACAGATGTTGATCCACCAAAAATTATCTGGAGAGTGGTTCAGCTACTGCTTAGATTTTTCTTTCTCGAATCAGCTGGCTTTTCTAGCCATTCATACTCTTAAATCATTTTGATTATTTGGGTTTGCAATGTTGTGATCATTTCGTCTTAGAAAAGTATGTGTCAAAACATTTTGCAAACGGTCGAATTGGTCTCGTCAAGCAACATTATTTTATCGTCATAGTATGGTTCACAACTGCAAACAACAGAAATAATTATTAATTCTCTGTTGCTATCGTGTAAGTTTAAGATCTATCACATTGTCATCTACCACATACAACGAAGCGATACAATTTTAGAATATCTTCTTCTTGACTTTTTGTGAAAAATGATTTGGAAAACTGGAAATAGCACGAAATATGATTCTAAATTTGTTAAGGTTGAATTTTTTGAACACGTGTTATTGTTCATCAACATAGACAGTTGGCAAGTCAGGAGAATTACTTATGAATTAACCGTTATAAATAAATGGATAAATTTATGAATACACGGATAATGTGCATGATTCTTGTTTGTATGTACAATGCACAACTGTGAAACAAAGTTGGTTTAGACAATCAGTGATTCATTGCTTTCAAATACTTAAAATATGGTCCTTTCCCAAGGAAATATCTGAAACAAGTTTCATCATGTTTCTAATTCTCCTGCTGTTCAGATATATTACTGAAAGGGATCAGAAATCTTAAAAGTAATAGTTTCTCCTGCAACCGTAGACAATTTACAAAAATAATGGAAATTTTTAAGTTATTGTGTATTGTTCCTCGAGTTTTTCTTCGGCCTCCTGAAACAAAATGTGATTCAAATCATCAACTCTTCAGCTTCGCGAAATGAAATTTGGATTCTGTATTTCGATATCACCAGTTGGTGCTAAACCAGGACATTCATATATCGAAAAATTGTTTTCGTCATCGGATGTTTCACTGCTTTCATCAACATCTGGAAGAGTTACTGTTCCATTTTCACCTGATATTATCTTCTGTTTTGCTTGCTGGTAGTGATGTAGCTGTGCCTAAAAAAGTTAGTGTAGAATAAACTTTAATTAGCAGTTAAAAAAACACGAATCGCAAAGGAAAATAAACGGTAAAATACAATTAAATAATTAGAGATGCATCCTCTCTCAGCCTTGAAAAATTATTGATGAGGAAATATTGTCTTTCCTCTTTCTCACCCCATTCTCAACCATCGTCTCCAGATACCATACTTAAGGACATGAATTCATCGCAATTCATCCTTGTCGTTTCGAGATCGAAAGTTATCAGTGATAAAGATTATTATTTTTATCGCTTCTCTGATAATGTTTTCAATATTTCAGTTTCATTTTCGCTATAGGAATGAAATAAAAAATAGTCTGGAAGAAGCAGCAAATTATTCTTAATGCAGCGAAATTACTGTTATCTAATAATGTTAAAGATGTTAAGATTTTGCCATCGTTGCAAACATCGATCAGAATGAAATAAAAATTAGGATCACAAATCATGACTAAATCATTAGTAAACACCATTTTTACACTCTTTAGAGTAAAAAAATTGATTATTTTAGAATGCATTTTAATCAGTCCAAAATGTATTGAATGAATTTTCGACGTACCTTGTATGCCAGTCCTTCATCACCACCCTTCTTCTTCTTGCTTTTTCCAGGACCAGTGGGTGCATATGTGAAATCACTGTTTTCAATTGAAGTCTGAGATCGAACTCTGACGTTTCATTCAATAAAGCACAAATAAAGAACATAATTTAAAATGTGCATAAAGAACTCAAAATGTAAAAATATTGGAGATCATTATTTGCGAAGTATAACCACTCAAAGAGACAAATGCTTAAGAATGAAACAAAACATGTCAAGCCTACTTACTTGAAAAAATAGTAGCTGCCAGTTGCGACCCCAATAACCACTCCCAGCATGCACACAACTGCTGCTGCTAAAAAAAAAAAAAAGAAAAAAAAGGAAAAAAAACGATCGTCTCATCATTTTAATGAATGATAGAAACTTTTTCACGAAGAAACTGACTTATCTGATAAATTTAAAGATGACATATTTCGAATAAATATATAAAATTAATTTCAAACGTTTAAAGAAAATCGTTTGAAAAATGAAAGAAAGCAATTTATGGATGAAGATTAAACAATAAATATGACATCTATATTTATGGCGATAGTTAATGCAACTAGATGCCGTATTTTGAAAAATGCTGCAGCATGATTATTAAGGTTGTGTTCCAACATATTTAATGTAAGCTTCTCTGAAGAAACTTCCAATTCGTCAAAAAAAACGATGTCCTCTTAATATGCTGTTGATGATTTTAGAAAATGCTTGATTTAAATAAGCTGAAATATTTTAATATTAAAAATTGAATTTCAAATGGAAACTAGTCGCATACCTAACGTCAGGAAATTACCGATATGAAGCGTTGGCGTTAAGTTAGATTGTTGGACCAGTTGGTGATCTTCTATCCGTTTCATCATTGTTTCCCTATGTTTCATCTGATTTGACATTTTTGGTTCAATGAATCCTACATATTCACTTTGTCCTTTTTTCTGCGCTGCTGCCAATTTTGCACCTTTTCCTTGTTCAGCATTTTCTGGATTTTCAATATCGATATCGTATTCATCGTTGCTCTCTGGTTCGCTATATTCACCATAAACTGAAAATTAATATGTAAAATTCCACTTCAAAGAATAAACTTTGAAGTAAATGATACAAATTTGATATGACTACAGTTCAACTAAATCCGACTGATGACGCAGTACAATTACTTACGACTGCAAAAGTAGGTCATGAACTGTCAATTCAATTTAAAAGCTTAATTTTCTTTAAAATTTTCGACAAGTATTGATCTTATTGTTGGCCAATAAGGATAATTTTGTGCATATGAATCTGCCAATCAATTTTTGAATTAAATCATAATGAAAAGTGTAAAAAAATCGAAAAACTGACGCGATTGTCGCCTGTCTCTATTGGCTTGCGACAAAAAATTCACCAGAGATGCTATTTGCTGATCGTTGTCATATTGCGATAATTGCTGTCCTTTCTCTGCAATGTAGAAATTGGTAATGAAGGTTTAATTTTAATATTTCATACCAATGATTGTTTGAATTTTTCAGTTTCCGGAAAAACTTTAAATTTATTTGGAACTGATTGGTAGTTTGGAGGTTTTTCTTGAAACCTTTTAAGATAAACAGCATTAGTTTTCGATTAATTTTTGCAAATTTTGTAAAAAAAAATATTCCAAAAAAAAAGAAAGAAAAAACAATCTTAGTATTTACATGCAAGTTAATTTCAATTCAACTATTTTTTATTCATGCAGATGAAAACTGTTAGCTATTTGACTGATATTTAATCTTTAATCATTCAATTTTGATTTGATATGATAGTTGAATAATTAAATTGTTTGCCTACATTCACATCGAAATGCATTACTGATTGAATATTTTACCTTTCTTTTAATACTTTTCATCTCAGAAAGAATGAATGAAAATAAATTTGAGGCGAATGATTTCTATTTTTAAACGACTGTCATTTTTTAATAATTCTATCTTACGAAGCACTTAAAGTAATTAATTTAATACCAGTCGCGTTCATTAAAAAGTTGATTCTTTTATTAATACATGCGTAGTACATACTCTGCGTATTCAAAGTTTAATATAAGAAAATATTATAAATTTACGTTGCTACACGAATTAACTCATGTTCTCCTTTTGATCTGAGGAAATGAGATTTTGCAAAATATGTATTCACTTGAATTGTGAAAACATTTGTGAAACTGCGTAATTATGAAATTTCAAAAAAAAAAAAAAAGGATTTGATATAATTACAAGGTGGAATAAATTGTAGATAAGATATGGTGATTGGTATAGTAAAGTTAAATTAACAACTTATGAGACGTCTATATGTAAATACATGTTAATAAAGAGCCAGATAAACATGCTTTAACGAAGCAAATGAAAGTTCTTGGTAAATTTTTCGTGCTCTTTTTTTCAAGGATATTCAGTGACATTGTATTTTATTACTCTTTATCCACTGGCCAAGGAAATAATTAATTCTTTTCTTAAAGAAAGATGAAAATTTCTTCAAAGAATAAAAGTCTGTATTCAAAAAATAATAATCAAGAGCCATTCTGGATATTTAAAGAGATAACAAAGTATAGATTCGCATCATTTTACCTTTCATAAAGCTTCAACGGGTATTTTTGAAAAAGGAAATTGGAGGATAATCAGTACCAATTAGAAAAAAAAATTCAAATATTTGTAGCTCACTAATATCCAATTAATTTTGCAGCCTAAATTAAACTATCAATACTGTATTTTATAATAAATATGAGCAATCGTTGCTTTGCAAAATCTAAAGTGAGATAAAAATTCGAGATTTCAGCATTTTTTTGAACTAATGAAGTATTTCTCTTATTTCATATTTCCTAATAATATCTAGATTTTTAACATATTCTCGACTTTGCAACATGCCGAATGGTCCATTGATTCTTCGGCCATCCCAGCTACTATAAATAATTCAAGTAATAAAATTTATTTTACTATGAATTTTATGATAATAACCGATAAGCAAAATATCTATCTGTTTCCAACTAAATTGTGTCAAAATTATTCCACAAAAGGAGTTTCTGCAACAACATTTAGCTCTTCTTTGAAAACCAATAAAATGAATTTGTGCAGCCTTATGTTCAATACAGTTCAATTTTTATCTTTTCTACTTCTATTGGAAGATCAGTGTAGAATCAGTGAGACAAGAATCTCATATATCCTTTCTATATCTATCCTATAAAAAGGTGTGTATGTACGTGTCGTGTCCAATCTATTTATTTTCCTGGCTTCAAAACTACAGAAATTAGCTAGATGCCATTTTCTAGCCATGATTCGCCTAACTTTAACATGCTCAAAGTCAAGCAATTTAGAATATTTTTAAAATCATTTTAATCCAAACTTTTGATGAACAAAAAAGGAATCATTACTTCATTTCATTTATTGTATAGTGCTTCTCTTCATTGCATTATTTAATTTTTTCGAAACATGATAAATTTCAAGTTGGTTTTTACTTGAATTTCAAATATTTAAATATTTTCTCTTCACTTTGAAGATAAAGTTAGCGCAAAGAGCAGAAACAGAAAACATGACAAATGAGGACATATCACAATATACACTAAATAACTTAATGGTGGATATTGAATGCATATTTAGCAGAACTTCGATCATTTTTAAAAAGATCAGTACTAATTTACATATGAATGCACAAATCATATGAATAACTATCAATCGATGACTAGCATTTAGTTAAGATCATCTCATTTTTTTTTCAATTGCGCTTAGCAATGAATGCAAAAATGGATGGCAAATGTATATCTATCGAAACTACAAATATGGATAGAACTTTTCGTTAGATATTTTGAAAAATATATAACAAGAAGTTATATACATATTTATTAATTGCTTAAAGTTCAGAAATTCAGCTGGTAAAATTTCTGGATTTTCAGTGAATTTGAGCAAAAAATAATGAACTATTTCAGTCAATGAGATATCTAAACTGGGTTTTTTGTGAAAAATTTTTTTATATTCGTGGAAAATTTTTTTCCTAAACACAAAAACTTTAAAACAGAAATTCGACTTTGGTTCACTTTGAGTAAAACTAAGGACACAAACCAAATCAAAAATAGAGAGGGTAACGCAAAGTAAATAAAACTGTCATACTTGTGGAAACATAGTATTAATCACAGGTTTTTATAAATATAAGGCTCGATGTGTGTACAGGAACGAAAATGGGCTTTTCTAGTCGAAGTACAAAAAATATGAAAATATTTGAGATGTTTCAAATCGAAAATCATGGAAATTTTGGAACTCACTTTTTTTTTTTTTAACGCAGAAATCTGATTTTTTAAAACATGCTATATTGGACAAATGCTTATTTAATGTCTTAAAATTTTAAGGATGTTTTATCCTTAAAACACATCACATTTCTATCTCATAAGAAGGCGATTTATGTGAGCTTAATAACATTGCAAATATTCAACCTTCATGAATTCAATAAACCTCTATGGAAAACATATTTTATTCATAATATTTTTGCCTCTCTTTCAGTCTTCTTGCTTCATTCTGATTCCTCTGTTTCTGCCCTACTGTTTATATTATGATTGCAGAAAGAAGCAAAATTCAAAACATCGAGTACTGAGATGCCAGATTAAATTCATCAACTTAGATACAATCGATCATTTAATATACATGCTTTTAATAAAGAGCAGTGAAATTGCTGCTAAGTGTCATCGCTTATTTCATTATTGATAGTAGTTGTGTGCAGTAAATAGTGTCCTGTACATACTCACTAAGCATAAATTGAGGAGCTTCAATCGACTTGGCATCTTTCTGAATCTGAATGGAAAAAATATTTGAACATCTCGATGCTATTAAATGTATACTTAAAATCTTAAGAATTATTATGTAATATGAAAAGATGCCGTCAAATATGAAAGAAGGCAAGAGCCAAAATACCAAAACTTAGTATATCATGTAAAAGTTATAGAAGTATTCTATTCGAATAAATTCAAAAAACTTGCCAAACTTTTTCTTTGAAACAAATGTGAGAGAATTTTGAACATTTCTAAAGAATTCCTTCTCAAAACAGTTTTTTTTCTTGAGGAAAGCATTTATAAAGCATCGATCTTATTATAAACAAAGCAGTTCCTTGGAGAAATATCGTAAAACGGTTAAGAACGATTCTATGAATTTCATTTTCTTTCTTTGCAAGCTCGGAACGATGGAAGAATGAGCATCAAGCATCATCCTTTTCTAATTGCTCGTCCCTTTTCTTTTCTCCTTCATGCACTTTTTCCGAAACATTTGGCATTTTCAAAAACTTTTTAATTATTTTCTTCTTTTTCCAAATTATGAATCAAAACATATAATGGTAGAACTTCTGCCATGATGTCGTTATAAGATGTTATTGCAACTATTCTATATCTTCTCAAAAATATCAATTGGCTTTCCCCTTTTTCTGTAGCTCAAAAAAGAAATAAAGAAAAATTTCCAGAAAAAATTATGAATTAGTTTAAAATTATCTATATTTCGCAGAAAAACTACTACTTTTACAAAAAGTTACCAAAAACATTTAAAGCATTAAATATTACAATAATGATAATTAATAATAATAATAATAATAATAATAAT
>KZ271574.1:99596-148111 GCA_002249935.1 Onchocerca flexuosa
ATAATAATAATAATAATAATAATAATAATAGCATTAAGTTTTCATTTTACACAAGAATGAAAATTAGCAAGTACTAATCGCAAAGAATGAAATTCATTGCCAAAATTTGTTTATAATCAGTATTAAACATGAAATTAGTCGAAAAAAAAAATGCATTGCAACTTACCGATAGTATAGAATGATGCGTGTGAGTAGAAGAGCAGAGCGGGCAGGATCGGCCACCACATGCCGTCCGCACTTCGTGATGACTACTTAGGCAAGTAGAAATTTCCGTAAAATTCGAGTGCGTTGGCAAGCTTAAAGTTTAAGTAGTTGCGACTGAAGCTGCAATAGTAGTAAAATTATTCGCTCCTTTCGTGTATCGATCCTTGGAGACAGCTGAGCAGTGAATAGGAATGAGAAATATCGATATGGATTTGCGAACTATAAAAGCCTAACTCTCTCCAATTGTGCCTTTTTGACGTCATTTTGTAGTCTCAATAGCATGTAGAGAAAGGTGAAAGTGTGTTTCGAGATGTTTAGATGTAACAATTGAAAGGTTTTAATAAACTTCTATTTGAAATTTGATGGCGAAATCAATCAGACAGGAATTAGTCCATCATTACTGTATGAGCGAACCATTGCTCGCTCAGAGATGAATTGAAATGAACTTGTGCTTCATTATCCATCTCATTCATATATTTTCATATTCAAAGTGCTTTTCACTATTGCGCTTGCATTTTTTTTGCATTTCACTGCGCTTGAACGGGACAATCGTCCGCAGTGACACATGCATGGCATGCAAACCAAAATATTTCTCTGAACTGCTCTGAAGTGCATTTTAAAATTACACCTGATGCAAACATTAATTGCTGAGTAGATAAAAAGTTAAGTAAACGCAAAAATCTCATTGATTACTGATCAGCAGCATTTTACTACTTCCTAGCAAATATAAATAATTCATCAAACTTTTTGTTTGTTTATTAATCCATGAATCCTTCTTCTGTTCTCTTTTTTTTGTCTTTCTCTGTTTTGAATGGACTTTTTTCAATAAAAGAAATAAAAATTAAAGTTATTATCAAATAGAAAAAAACACAAAAATATTGAGATTTTCCTCGGAAATTTGCCAATAAATATGCAACTAACTTCTAGAAAAACCACCATTTGAAATTTCAATTTACATTTTGCGAAGTTTTAAAACTTTTTTTTACTTTATTATGTTCGAAAATAGCCTATGACCGCAAAAAGGCAACGAGTACTATAAAAGACAATAAAATGATGTGTCATTTTGATGCGTCCTTTCAAATTTCTGTTTATTTTGGCTTCACAATCAATAGCAGTAGCCAATGTTTGTGAAGCCAAAATAAACAGATGCTGAAATAACCAAGCTAATGCCAATATGGATTTTCATCAATTTGAAAATCTCATTACTGCAAAAGAATGCGAAGATATCCAATGAAATTAATGGAAGTTATATCGATCTTTGCCGTTCTCAAAAAGTGCTTTTTTCAATAGATTCTCAAAAATTAATATCTTTCGATGAATTCATGCTAACATGACGATGTATTATCAAATTTTTGAATGCTGTTGAAATATAATATTTATACCGCAATTATAATAGTAAACCTTAACAATATGATTATTTTAAATTCAAAATAAAAAAAGAAAAAATTGATTTATCATTCTATTTGTTTTAGATGATGTTGAAGGGAATGGATATATCTGATTGTCCAGATATGAGGAAGCGATTCTTTTGAATTTAAGCGTCGTTGTACGAAAGATAGAGTAGACTGAAAATACGAACGAGAGCAGACAAGCAAACTTTGAATTTCTGAACTTCGAAGTGATTCGAGAAGTACCAAAAGCATACGGATGGCAATAAATTCATTTGCATTATACTACATTCTTCAAAAGGGATTTTTAATTTAAATTTTAAGTGATCTGATTTTTTTGAAAAGAAATTCGAATATTTGAAATTTTTTTGCCAGTTTAATTTTCATACTAATATTAGTGGTATAAAATATAATTTGACTGTACTGATAATTAATTGTCGGGTCAGTGAATAACTCAGTTAATTATTAAATTTTTTTCGTTTCAACTAAAGGAAGACATGTCAAATGAGAGAGAATATAACGATGAATTCAATTAATTTGAAGAGAGAACAATCAATAATAACTACATCTCGTTCGGATAAATTGCTGTTGATTTAGCTTTGAATATTCCAACGATCATCATATACAATTGATCGATAATTTCATATTATCAATACTGATTAAACAAACTAAAAAATTACATCCATGAAGCTATCGTAAGTTAAATGACTCATGCGATGAAAAAGAAATTACCATACAGAAAAATAAGGGATCAGAATTTCCGCATGAAAATATTTCAAACTCTGGCATTGTTTGGCAAGTAAGGATCGCTTACTCAAGTCTTATTTTCCGATCTGGCGAGGTGATAGAAGAATGGAAATTGAGCATCCTTTTTAGTTCAGTTCTAGCTTAAACTATCGTTCATATTAGCAAGAACTTCGTTTTTCCTCTGTTTTCATCTGTGAGCACTCTTATCCTTTCATTAAGATTTAATTAGCGCATTTCATTAATAACGGCATAAATTCGGAAAGTATAAGACATATAATTTGGAAGCATTTTTACATCAAAATAATAATGTTTGATTTTGTGATGCAGCAATATCAGATGTGAGGAGTGGGAAAGTCATCTGCTCAGAAGTTATTAACTGATTGAATTCATGTCGCGAATGCATCTACTTGTAATTTACTGTGTCAGAAAATTGTGTTTTGATGATATTACTTGCTTGATCCTTCATTCACCGACAAACACTGATGAATCGAGCATCTTCATGCTTCGCGGATCCTCAGCTTATTTTTCAAAACATCATGTACTTGTCAATAATCACAGCAGCTTATTGAAAAATATCAGTGATGAATGATTGAGACAAATCTCTCAATAAAAAACATTATATTTCTGGTCCTTATGCCCACCTTCAGAATTTTTAAGTTAATTACACAATTGTGTTTATTAGGGTAAACGAGAAATTAACTTGCAATTCTTAGCTTTTTCTAATTGTTATTTAATTATCTTTCATTCTTTTCATTCTTCAGTTTTTTTCCGTACGAAACCCTCGACATTCCTATTCAAAAGATTGTTAAATTCCACCCATAATACACAATTTTTTCATAATCGCGTCATCTTTAGGATTAAGATTCAAAATAATTAATATAGGAATCGGGTAAACTTCTGAATAGAACCTACCAAAAGGAACATCAAATTTTGAAAGGGATAAAATCAGTAATTGATAGTTTCCCACTGCAAATTAGTTTAAATATTCCAGAAATGGTAATAAATGATGAATTTCCATATAATATTTAATTCCCGTTATCGATGAATGAAATCAGGTATCTACATGGTCAGATCTCGGAATTTTACGATAAATGCTTGTCTTCGGCCACCTACTTCTCTCAAATTTTCGCCGTTCCACCAAAGAGCTACCGAAAGCGATAATGCACAACGATATGCTGATAATATACAACTGAAAAGCCGAAAATATCGCACAATTGACATATCTAATTTGTATCATTCAATTTCACGCATCCCACAACTATTTTTTTATCAAGTGTCGGTCTATCCGACTTGTCGCATTTTCAATAATAATTTTACTTTAAAGAAGAATAATGGTGGTTTGAAGGATGAAAAGTCACAAATGTGCATAATCCTGATATTTATTTAATCACTCCAGAGGATTTCAATCGAATCAATTGTATTTTTAATTAGTTCATTCTCATTATATGTATGAAATATCATTTGTATTCTATCCATTTTATCACTTAAAACTTTTAGCAGAATAATTTCAAGTAGGAAAATTTAGGTCACTGTCCTTTTCTTGTATTGATTATATGAGGAGCAGACAGATATAATATTCTACCTGAGCTTATCAGTGAATAGAGATCAATTTTAGGAGGGAGTGATTATGCGCTCATATCTCTTTGTAGTCACTGGTGCTGCAATTCTTCCTTAAATGCCAATGTTGTATTTTGCAGGTGGTTATTGATATTGTTAGTGTTATTGCTATTACATATCATCAAAGCTCGAAGCTTAGTTACCTGCAAATTGGAAAGACGTTATTAGTTGTGGTATGGTCTCTATTGTGCGACGTTTTCTGCTTTTCTATTTGTACATTGTTGGCATATCTTTGTGCGTACCTCTCTCGGTAGTTATTTGGTGGATACGGCGAAAATTTGACGAGAAGTCAGTGGCTGGAGACAAACAGGTATCGTAAAATTCCGAGATCTAATTGCGTAGATACCTGATTTCATCCATCGATAACGGGAAATTAATATATTATTATGGGATCTCATCATTCATATCATTTATGGAATATTTAAATTAATTTTGCAATGGGAAATTATTAATTACTAACTTTATCGATTTTATTCTTTTTAGAATCATATGTCCTTTTTGGTAAGTTATATTCAGAAATCCATTCAATTCCTACATCGATTATTGTTTAATCTTAATCCCAAAATGATATGATCATGAAAAAAAAAACATGTTGTCAGTGAAAAAGATGGGTGAAATTTAACAGCCTTTGAATAAGGATGGCGAACTTTTCATACTAAATTATAATGCAAATAATGGACTTGAATTTAGTTGCTGGAATCTCTTAAGTATTATCAACAACAGTAAATTAGGATTTGCAATAAGTTTAACAGTTTAGGAAGTCCAAGTAAAAGAAGTAATAGGGTAAAGTCTATTCTTTGGTCATTTTTGATATTTAATTCAATTGAACCATAATTTTGTTCTCAACAAATAAAACATTTCAAGTGAAAATATTAGTCGTGATTTTTTTCTCACTGAAAAATATTCATCTGATAAATATTAAATCAGAATATGCCATGTTTTTGTTTAATAAATGAAAAGACAAGATACAGCTAGACTTTCTAACAAGTAAGTTGCGAAAATAGTGAGATTTATTTGCTTTAAAACAGTTGTTGAGCAATAGATTGCAACGATAATCAGCTCTCCAAAAAATCCCACAAATCGAAAAACAATGATTTTAACATATCTACGGAAGAAAGTTGAAAGTTTTGTTCCATATCAACAAGCTATTTGACCAGTGATCTCGATATTGCTTTGATTTTTGAAATACTTGAATATTTCAAGTCATCTGATTATTCTACTCCATTTGTCACACTCAAAAACCGTTCTAATAAAATAAAAAGATATTTATTTGCTATTAAAAGAAGATGGCGGAAGAAAGGGAAGTTAATGGGACCATTATTTGAGTTTTTGAGGTATACAATTTTCTTTTCTAATTCAGAGCTTTGATTTGACTATATCATTCATCCTTATGTTAATTTCTTTGCTTGACTATCTTATCGTCGAAAATTCGGCATAAAAGATCCATAAAGCATCATAAGTAAACTACTGAATATTTTCTGTTGAAAAGAAGATTAATCGATACGAATATATGAATTACTTTACACTTTTCCCACACTGATGACATGTCGGAACATGAAAGAATTTTGAGTTTTGAATTTTGAAAAGCTGCACCTTGATGAAAAAAAAGAATTTTCGCACAATGGGTATTTTCGTTCCCTCAACATTACCTCGAACTTAATATGCAGATAAGTGGAAATGAAAAAATAAATTACAAGCAAAATCCCACTCAATGCACGATTTGCACTATATTTGATAGCAATAGAAAAATTCTATCGAAACGGTTTTAAAGGAATGATGTCAGATAATAATTGTACGAAGGATTTATTACCACAGTATTTTCTTTCTCTGATTTAGATACAGTAATACAATCTTTTCGAAAGACTCCATTACTATGAATAATCAATGTTCAAAATTTTATATGAGTGAAATGAAAAGTAGGAAGCAGAAGGGTTAAGAAGCATATTACAGACATGTATCACTGACATGCATAAAAGATCCAAGCTGATCAGATACATGGCTTCTGTAATTTAATGGCATTTGAAAAGAATTGCTGGCTTAGAATGGAAACTTCAGATAAAAGAAATGAAAGTGATTTTGAATGCAAAGGATTGGAGTGTGCCACTAAACTCTAAAACTTCGAAGATCATTAAATTCGTCCACTCCTCTCAATCTACTTGGTGAATTTTGTTGTCAGATGTATTGTGATGCTTTAATCTTTGGGCACTATTTTTCATCAAATTGTCCACCACGTTATGAATATATTGTAACATTTACATCACTACTGCTTAATCCCTTTCTTCAACTTTTACTTATTCGAAAATTTTCAAATGAAATAATTTGCTAATTTGTGATTAAATTTCAATGAACAATGAAAACTAATGTGAAAAAAGATTAAGAAATCATAGTTCACAAAGAACATATATCTTATTTGCACTAAACTAATATCCGTTACATTTATGCTGGCCAAATTGGTAGCGTTAACCTTCGATGTTACTATTCAATTAAACTCATCTAAATCATATTTTGGAAGAAATATTTCGTATAAATTCATTCCCACTTTTTACTATTGTTTTATATCCGATATTCTTATTTTAATAAAGTGACTTATTTTAGTACAAACTCATTCTATAACTAATTAATTTATATCCAAAACTTTCTGATACTTCACGTCATATTTAATTTACCAAAGAATTCTAATCATTCAACGTTATAATGCATTCTTGCTTCTTGTACGATTCTGAATTCTGACATTTGAGTCTTGCTTCGCGATCTTATCTTATGACATACTTTTTTGGATCCAAAAAAATTCTTGCACATATTTATAGATGCCCAAAGTTTTGAGGAAGAATAATGAAGTGTGAGAATTATTATTTTTCTGATTATTCGTTGCACAATAACAGTTCATTAACAGCTCATTTTTACATTATAAATACTACAAGTTTTTAAGCTTTAGGAAAAATGTTTGGGATGTTTTATCAGCTATTTGATAACTGAGAGGAATAGAGAAGTTTCGAATTTTAACTTGTTAATCTTATCAATTATGCTTATGCTAATAATATATGCTCTTGTGCTAATAATATTTCCAGAACTTCTCTAACCCAAGAATCATGCTATCAACCATTCATATATTTTCCTTTTTTGTTACCATGTTCTCATCGTTGCGAGCGTTTCAAGCGATGTTATTTCTCTTGAATTTTTCAAAGTCTCATTGAGCTTTAATCTTTACATCTATTCGATCCAGTCATGTCTTCATTGAAAATGCAAAGATGTTCTGTAAACGGGTGAGAAAGAAGTGACTAATTGTTGAAACTTTAAATTTAAAAAGGATTGTTACCATATTTTAAATGGCATACTTCGCTCAAAAAGATAGATTTTAAAACATCATCTATATCGGTTTCCATGCAAACCGTATAGATTTTGCAATACATTGCTATGATCTGCAACATCAACACCAACGAAATCGCCTTCTCGCTAGTATGCAAATAATTTCGAATAATGAATGTGATGAGAGAGGAAAAGTTGAAATCTCATTGTTACAGATTTGTATAAAATTTTATTTAGATTGAGGGGAAGACGAAAAGACTCAAAAAAATGAAGTATAAAAAACAAAGATATAGGAAAAAAATGACAAAAGATAAGTGATAAAAAATTCTTGTTATGTTATTAAATGTCGCTTGCACCATATGTCAGACCTTACAAATCGGATGTTTCGGAATATCACTGGTGAGATTTTAATTTTGAAGGAGGATTTAAGTCTTAATAAGTAAATATTCCTTTCTTTTATTCTCTAAGTGATTATCATTATTATTATCACCAATATATCAACGAAAACTTTTTTCACTATCGATAAGTATTTACATTATGCAAATGTTTAACAACCTATTTAAGTCATGCTCGTCGTCATCTTGCATCCTGAGCAATGGAACGGTGGCTCCGATCGATGCACATTAGGGATGATTAAACATTTTGTTGAACTCGGCCACCGAGTTATTTGGTACACTACGATGATCGATTGCTACTGGAGTACTGAATCATTCGATCATGTGGGTTAGTCTTTTCAATGCAATTTCCTATCGGTCTCCGATCAGTGTGTTGTCCATTTTAAATTTGCACAAATTTGACTACAGTCATGTATCTCATAGTTTCATATCCGAATATTTAATTTACTCGTTTGAAAAAAAACATAAATTTACAAATAGATGAAAACACCAGGATAGGTTTAAACGTTGAAATAGACATGACAAGACGGAACTGAACCCAATTGTGACCATACACATGAAGATCATTGAAATGTTTACAGCTGATCATTCGCTGTATATTCCAGTCAGTCTTCACTAAATTTATTAGTTTTTCAATAAGCAGTGCTAG
This sequence comes from Onchocerca flexuosa, assembly GCA_002249935.1. Classification (NCBI taxonomy): domain Eukaryota; kingdom Metazoa; phylum Nematoda; class Chromadorea; order Rhabditida; family Onchocercidae; genus Onchocerca; species Onchocerca flexuosa. The sequence goes on from KZ271574.1 coordinate 107,903, forward strand.
ACAATTTCGCATGAAATATAAGAAAGAAAAAAGAAAAAATCATGGATGTAAATTCTTAAATTAATTGTAATGAAATTTCAAGCTAAGAAAAAGAAAACCACTGATATTATTTGAATGATATAGAATCTCTAAATGGACAAGAGAGATTTCAGAAAGGAAGAAGCAAATATGCTTACTGTTAAAATATTATTTGCTGTGGCAAAAATGAACCAAAAAATTATGAAGTAAAGCACAAAAAATTTAATGTAATTCATTTGCTTCTGATCACGATAAGAGAGATGATTGTACCAAACGTTTATATTTAAATCATCAATCAGTCATACAACTTTAATTCTGCCTTTTTGTCCTTCACGTGCTTCCCATTGTATTTGTATTATATCAAAAAAAAATTATCTATGATTCCTGCAGTCTATCTATGTAAATAAAAATGTTAGTATTCGCTGTTCTAAATCTTAAATCTCCGCAAGTTCTTCACCGATTGCTTTGAAATTTCGACACAAGTTGCATTCGAATAGGAGCGTATTTTAGTGAGCGAACTGAATCTATCGATCACGTCTGCTTTCTCCAATAAAGTGGTCTTGGATATGCAACGCTCGGTATGTCATACAAAAGTGAGTGCGAGTGAATTGCACGTTGTTCGAATGAGTGATGGCTTCATTAATAAAGAAGGACTTACTGACATGGTATCGCGGGTAGAGACTGCTAGCATGGGCAGAACACTAGGAGGTACCAGGTTCGTTGCAACATTGATAAGGGCACGAGATTCATGCATCACTGTAGCGCGTTTTCGTTTATTTGTTGCTTTGTGAGGAATGTAGTTGCGTCGCAGAAATGTCGGGATCACAACAGTGTATAATGAAATGTTTCGTTCAAGCTATTTATGGATTACCTTCCTGACTTCTAATGCTAGATCTGTGCCTCTTTGTCGAATTTTCGGAGAGATAATTCATAAAGCGATTTGTTCGTTCATGTCAAGAGAGGAAATAAGAGCAGCTGGTTTTTTCATTTTCACAAAGAATTTCCGTCTCTGATCCTTTGTCCTGATAACTAACTTTTTGCATGATTCATATATTGTAAGCCTTCGTCCACTTCCACCACCAAGGATTATCCAAATAAAAAGGGCTTTTCAACTGCGTTGTTTTCGATCAGTCTACAGTGTAACTGTGTCATTATTATCTTCGCTGAGACCTGAAGCTAGTGTTCAAATTCTCTCTTGCCTATTCGACGTTTTTTACTGCCAAGAAGCCTTTCTAGAAAAAGAAGAACATTACTAAATGCAGCAATAACAGATTAGAACAGCAATGGCAACAAGATCAGTATTGGCGGCAATTCAATTCCAATTTAACTTCGAAGGTTTCGGCAACACAAGCAATGTTAAGCAGGAGCAATAGCAGTGGTGGAGCGAAAAGAAAGACAATCAAAATGAAAGTACGATAGCATAGTGAGCAATCAAATCAGTATTTTTAATTATTTCCCGTAAATTGTTCATTTAATCCTTACTGTTATATAAGCGCGCTATCGTTTATAGTATCGCATAAGCCCAATAAAGCCTATCCCTGACTCGAGTTACAATAGCAAAAAGAAGCGATTTCCAATCCAACCAGACTACAAATCAAATTACAAATTACCAGATAAATATAGGGATAATCATGGCATGCAAGGAATCTCAATATTAGGGATAATCATGGCATGCAAGGAATCTCAATATAGGGATAATCATGGCATGCAAGGAATCTCAATATAGGGATAATCATGGCATGCAAGGAATATTAAAGTTCAAATAACGTGACATAAATATTTCTACCGCCAAAACGCTCGGATTCACAGATAAACAAAGTGAGGAAATCAATCAGGAGGCAACATGCTGGAGGAAAAAAAGTTTCGAAGAATTTAGAAGATTAAGACTTCGGAGCTTGAACCAATTTTAGTCATACAATTCGACGGCAGCAGAAGTTCTATTCCAATATAGTCACAGGTTAATTCCGAAAGCAGTTCGACAATAGACATGCTTAAGTTCATCCAAATAATGTCTCACAGAAGATTACACTTAGTTAGTCATGTTAGCAGAGCGGAAGCACTGCAGCGATTAAGCACAAATCAAACTGAGAAAGAATGAGCGTCAAAGCGAAACAAATAAAGAATGGCTCAAATAAGTGTCGAGAAAGCAGCAGAGATTCAAAATCTTAAATCTCCGGAAGTTTTTAACGATTGCAAAGAACTATTGTAGATTTACGATTTGGAACAAACAAAAATTTATATTTTTATTTATATAGATTGCTGTACCCGGTCACGCAAAAAATTGCCACGCAGTGTCATAGAAATGATTTATTTTTTCTAGTTAATAAATAAATCATTTCTATGACCACATACTCGTTTGGATTTCAATACAATAACGTCAAGTTGCAGAGAATGACTTTGCAATATGTCCAAAATTACATTTAATCAGAATTAAATTAATTAGCCCATCCTAATTGATCCTATTAGGAGCCAGAAGGATATATGTTAAACAGTATTACTTTTTTTAATTGATATTAACTACGCAAATTGGTTTGTAAGATTAAATTACATCAATAAAACAAATTACATTTACAAAAAATGTTTTTCAGAAATACGTGATGTGAATTTGCCATTGCATCCAGGAGATTGGTGGACACAGAATGTAGTGCTTGCTTTGCAGCTTATATTTTCCGATCTCATTCCTGATCTTATTATCATTGATCACAGTGCAAGGTATTTGAACAAAAACAATATATTTGCAGTACTCTTTAGATTTCTTGTGATCATTGTGCCAGAAATGCAGCAATTTATTAGGAAGGATAATCAGTAATACTACAGGAAGCATAATCAGTTATTAAGTAAAAGTCATAGTTAAGATTTGACTCAGCACCATAGAATATCGTAATTTAACACTAATTGACACAATGCATAAGCTTGAAATGTTTAATAGTTGCTTGCCGATGCTGAAATGGCGATTTCCAAAAGTCAAAATTTTATTTTATTGTCACTTCCCACAACAACTCGTCATACCTACACGCTTTTTTCTCTACCGTTGGTATTCGCGAATAGTTGGGTTAATCGAAGGTTTGTTGTTCCAAAAAGCTGACATCATTATGGTTAACAGTCATTTTACAGGTATTGTTTTTGAATTTGACTGTAAAAATCTATGCAAAAGTAGAGAAGCCAAATTCATGAAGAAATTAGATTTCCAGTGAAAGTTATTTTCTAAACTTTAAGAATGCAAGATTGTACTTCTAATTTCCAACTTTTTTAAGACTTTCGATGCATTTCAAATTTCGTTTCTTTTTTCTAGGTTTTAAAGGAGTTATATTACATTAGTGGAAAAAGGAATTTCACATCAAATTCGGAATTATTTTAGAGGATATTATAAATACTTCATTTAGAAAAGCAATTTCTTCGTGTGATGCCAGAAGTGAATCCATCCCGACTGATGGTAGTTTATCCTCCGTGTAATGTAGATGCTATTAAAACTGGAGACAATCCGGTTAGCCGTAAACAATGTCAGTATAATAATAAGCGTTACACATTTTTGTCGATGAATCGTTTTTGGCCAGAAAAAAAACTAGACATCATTGTTAAAGCTGCTGGTAATCTCTTCTTCTAGTGATATTTTTACATTTCAAATATATTTGAAATTTTCGCCTTTTCATCGTCGTTTAGATCAGCTACTATATCACTTAGCATTTTCGCTACTACCATAGATTAGAGATAACGATTTATTCTATCCAAAATTACCAATAACATTATCTATCTCTCATAAAATCCCGTTTGGATGCCTCATCAAACAATTTTAAGGCCAGGTGAGACTTGTATTCCGAACACTACGAGTAAGTTAATGAAAATACAATTATTTACCTATGCGAAAGATATTTGAAAAGCTGTGCCAAATTGCAGCATTATTAAAGAGGAGCAGAAAGATGCGGCCACGTATAATGCTTGCGGGTTCCGTGATGCCTTATATACCTGAATCACGCATTTATTATAATTTACTGAAAAAAATGGTTCAGGATCTTGAGGTAATGAAAATTTATTCCATGCAACAACAATATTGCATGAATTCTTGAATGAAAATAAAAGTGTTTGATTTCACGGCAAATTTAGTCTTTAGATAATGAAAGATATTATCTTTTCATATTCTGCTTCAGGTTGATGATATTGTAGAATTTGTGCCATCTCCCACAGATTCCGAAAAATTCGCCTTATATAGAGAATGTGACACAGTTCTCTACACACCGCAGAATGAGCATTTTGGTATTGTACCCATAGAAGCTTTGGAGCAACGTAGGCCAGTTATAGTCTGCAACAGTGGTGGTCCAGCCGAAACAGTAATAGAAGGAATAACCGGTTCAAAGGTCATTTTCTTTTCAGCTTTATACAGTTATCAAAATCGCAAGGATTATTCTTTCTGTTTCTCGTGAATCGTAGTCTAAAAGATTCTAGAACATTAATCATCTGAATAATCACCATCAATATTAATAAAGCTTTTTAGAACTTTTTTATTTGCTATTTTACTTATTCGCTAAAAGTTGTCGGATATGTTCGAAATCCGAAAAAAGTGTTGAACTGACTAAAATAGCAAACAGATATCCTTATGTTGAGCGAAAACAATGGTTGTTTGGCATCTCTATTTTAATTCCATCATTTTTTATTGAGTGACATCAACACCCTTATCTTATAAATTTTTACATTCCATTGTTTGCTATAGTATTCACTGATTACAGTTGAGAACAGTAGAATTAGTTGTCACATATGGAAAATCACAAGCCTTGATGAAAAGAGTTTCGTGATAAGCATTGCTTATTTCTCTTTGGGGTATCGTAGAATTTAAATCTGATTGCAATTCTTATTAAGTTAATTTAATGTGCTTCCTTCTTTTATTGCATCCATCTTCCTCTTCGCCATTTTCTTCAACTTTTTTGCAAATATTCTGCGCTATGAATTGGGACATACTGAATTTGTTTACAATATTATTATTTTCCATCATACTATCTTTAAAATTGTCATCAAGAACTTAAAGTTTTCTTGGTTTTGGATCAGCTTTCATATTAAAATTATCTTTATGAAATTTTGAAAGTAAAAGTTAATATTTTCTAACAATAAGTAAGTATCACATCATTAATATTCCTCATGGAAAATATTTGCATTGTTTATTATATGTGAAATACGATTTTTCCTGCCGTCGAATTAAATAGGTTCGAAATTAAAATGTAACCATTGTTGTCGCTATTTCTTTCTGATAGTGACAAAATTGGAATTCTGTTCTTTCTTCGTTCTCACAGTTTCTTCAATCTTGTAGCTTCGCTCACTTGCAAACGAATCTCAAACTTGGGTAATTAAACCTTTATTATGATTAATATATAAATGAACGTACGTAGCAATTATTACAACAATTACATCAATAGTACACTTCGATATTATCAATAAGAAAAATTACATCGAATTTACAAACGAAAGGAAAGAAGATGGGTTTAGGAAATTGATACCGCGAGCTGGACGGTCGACCGAGCTCACGGCAGCTATTCATTGAAATGATTTTGATTTTTGTACTCAGGATCCTCATCTTCTTCGTGGATGGAGGATCCTGGTACCATTTTGGTGAGACAAGAACGATCCTTTGTTGTCTCATGGACATGCTCCTTGGTGCGCAGGACAGCTTATCGTTAGCATGATAAGCGAGAGCTTTTTTACAGCTCATTGACATGATAGACAAAAAAAATGGTTTTACAATTAGCAATTAATTACATTAAATATGCAACTTCAAATTTAAGTCACAGGGATCACCGCTTTTCTTCTTTCATCCTCTCGATTTCAGCGACAATTGTCAAGTTAAGGAATTGTTTATTGGACTTGAATAAAAACTGAGTACCAAATGTTATGCATTATGCATTCAATTCCGCTCTCGTCATCTTAGCATATATTTCTTGACAGAGACAGAATTTGTCAAGAAATATAAAATCTTACTGTTTTATTTCAAAATGAATCAGCTTTCGAAGCATTTATATGCATCTTAGAATTATCGAAAGCAATTGATTACTTAATATTTTTATGTTATGAACTGCGTCACTTATCCTTAATTTTATTTTTTAAGAAGAATCGCTTTTGCAGATTGCTGCTCCTGACGGAAAATTGTTAGCAGCTGCCATGGAGGAACATATGAAGCGAACTTCATGGCCTGCACTTGATAATGATGACATTTATGAGCACCAGGTAGCATCTCCCCATTTACTGCTTTTGCTAACTTCTCTTAGTCAAAACACTTAAATCATTTATCTTTTGTGTACCCCAATGATTTCTCTTTTTTTTAAAATCAGCTTAAATCAGATTTACAGATTCTTTAAATGCTTAATTTACCAACTTTTTTCGCTTTTTCGTGAATGGATCAAACTAAATGATCAGATTCAATAGGTTCATGAGTGATATGTAAAATACAGTAACTTTCTACGTTAAATGACGGCAACCCAGAGCAATTCTGTTGATGGATGGAATAATTGTTATGTTCGTTACAGCGAAAACGTTTCGAACAGTACTTCAGTTTAAATGGGTTTTGTAGACGAATCAACGATGCCCTTGCTGTTTTGTTTCCAGATGATCCGATTATCGCCAGCAATACTTTGTTATTAGAGAATGAGGACAAAAATTTTTTTAAATGTCAGTAACTTCCGAGTGTCACTTTTTATACACTTGTCATTAACATGGGCATTTTTCTCAATTTTGTATATCTATTTTTATTCATCTGTCAAAGTCATTCCAAATAAGTCATACAAAGAAATCATGAGCACAGATGGCGTTAAACAAAAAGTCCAAATTAGATGAATACTTTTAATTAATGAAATAATTACCACATGCTATTAAATATGCTAGTAGTATAATTGCTAGAAAAAGTTAGTTAAGAGTTTCTTTCAATATTTTTGTTTTTTCATCATTTTTATGATTAATACGATATATTCTGATATAATCGATAATTATCCATTCCGACAATAACATTTGAGATGTAAAGATTTCGCAAATATATAATCAACATAAATTTATGTCTGTCTGTTTGATCCATATGGTCGTGTGCAATAGTAATTCGTAGGAAACTTGGTACTAGAAATGTCTAAACTTAAATTCCATACACATGAAAAATTTTCAGTGTTAAAGAAGCTTTTCTGAATAAAGCTGGTAATAGTTGAGGTTCCACTTCAGTTAAGATTTAGATGCCATTAGTTTGTTCCATCTGCATCATGAACAAGTCATTTAATTCCTTATCAATAAAAAGAAAATTCTTCGGAAAGTTGACTTTTTGTGCCCAAGAAATTCAACCTTATCTTGAATTATAGAATATGATCATTTTATGCAAAGGGTCCAAATACAGATAAGAATTATATCTAATTTCGGTAAAAGAATAGTATATTAAAAAATAGCATAGCTTTGTATTAATGAAAATCTAGTTCTATTAGTTTCTGTTGGCAAAAAAATCTGATTGAATTGTAAAATTTGGTTTTGGACTAATTGGATTGGAGATGGATTCTTATTATTATTGTGACTTGACAAGGACAGCAATAGACTTTATTGGTTGACATGATATACAATATCGTACTATACAAAAGTAAACAATAAATGAACAATACACGATAAATAAGGAAAGAGTACTGACAGAGTTTTCTGTTGAATTGTCGCTCGTATCGATTAGGATTGTCGAACTGTTACTTAGATGCATCGATTCCTATCGTCGTAAAACTGTAGTCAGTATTGAAATTTGTAGCTAATTCTTGTAGAAAACTGACGTTGCGTCGTGTCGATAGGAAACATATTTTTTCTCCAAATCCGAACTCTTTAATTCGTGATTCTTTCTTCTCTTTTGATCTCCAGTATGTTGCCTCAAGATTGGTTAACCTCATTTTTCGGAGCGATTTGGCGAGAAATATGTTTATTGGCTTGTTAGTCCATTTGAAATTATGCACTTCTTGATCTTAAGTATTTCTTATTTACATTAGTTATATTTTTTGTATTTTTCTGACAGCTTTATCAAAATTGTATCGATAATAAAGTAAAAATTTATCAGTTTAATGGTTGAAGTAGCAAAATTCTTGATGTTTTGGATATAGCCAAATTTTATTTGCAATACGATCATTTATGCTATAGCAATTACTCCAAAATTACTCCAACAAATCAATCTGAGGTGATTAATAATGGCGCATTCTGTTCAATCGGTGTCGGCAATTTTTTTTTGTAATATTCTATGAGAATGCTACAAATGTTTCTGCTAAAATTAATGAATAGAAGATTACGTAAACAATAAAATTTGCTCAGTTCCATTTATCTAATTCCATTGCTTTTTATCGTCTCGAAAAACTGTTGAATAGGAAATTCATGCTTTCTATGTGATTTCAAATACAACCTGAAAGAATTAATGACAACTGCGTAAACAAGTCCTTAGCAGTATTACCGGTCTCTGCTTCAGTAAAAGTTCTCATTTGGTGATGAAGTGCTTTCTCAAAAACTTTTTCCTTTCATTCGATCGCATAATACAATCGTCTCACGTACTATCAATGATCATTTTTCATAGCCGGGATCTGAGTAGAATTATCTCAGAACTATCATTCAATCTTTTCACAATTTTCAATTCACTCTTTACCGTTCAAATTATGTGTGGAATAGAAGAAATGATTGTTTAAAAGAATGCAGCAGATGTTAGCACAAACAAATTTTTTAGTCTTATATGTTCATAAATATGCAAAAAAGTAACCAGAAAATTTTGTGTGACTATGTTAGTGTGTATTTATTGCATAATTCTGAGAAATTCAAATTGCTAGAAAAAGATGGAAATTGAATTGAATTCATTTGTTTTTGATAAAAGCGAATATAAAATAATTAAGATCTCTGCAAGATTCTCCCATCTGTACTCGCTGATTTAAAATTTAAATAAATAGAAATTAACTTTTTTTTTTGATATTGAAAAATAATTTTTTGCAAAAAATCATATCAAATGGAAGCAGCGAAGATGTTAGTGCAAAATAAGTTTATTTCGCAAGAAATTTCAAAATATTATAAAGTTATAGTAAGTTATAGAATTTTTCGACTGCACATGCCGGAATTTGTACACATCAATGATTACAATGACTTAGAATCATTATAGTTTCAAATAATTTAAATCAATTATAGTCGTGAGTTCGAAAGCAAGCAATAGAAAAATCTCATCTCACAGGAACTTGCTTTGAAAAACCACACGAACAAATTTTATAGAGCAGATATTAAAAGTGATATACTGATTAAAGCAACAAAAAAAAAGTCTCAAAAATTTTCACGATCCACGAGTACTTCCATTTTACTTAATTTTTTGTAGCAGTATTTCCACACGCACACAAACCAATAATTATAATTATAATACTATCTGTTCCTCCATTCCATCGGCTCATCTAAGTCAGGAATTTCCAAGTGTCTTCTTATATAAAAAATGTAATTGCGGCACAGAATAACGGGACCATTGATAATGAAAAATGATAAAACTATTCGAATCATGTTCGTCGAAGCCATCCGAGTGTTCCATGTTGACACTCAGACAGCTAGCCAAAATACCCATAAAGACGTCATCGAGATTGAACTGCGGAAACGAACAAATGCCGCCCACTATACGCTGAGCTGCTTCACGTGTTATAATATGTCCCGAGCCCTAAAATGATTCAGAAGTCTAGTAAAAATGCGCGATACTTTACTACAAACTTCCTTAATAGATGTCAAGAATTGATTAGGTCCGAATGTCAATTTGACACTTAAAATTCTGTTAGTAGTCTCTTGTCATTCAGTACCAGTGCAATCATATGTTGCATCAACTAAAGTTGAAAAATTAAAATGCTTAAACAATTACGATACCAGCTAAATCATCGATTATAGCTTTGAATCATCATGAAATTCTGCTTTTAAATCAATTTGTCTTGTGATACTGTTGAGGTAATATTGAAGCAGATGATAAGAATTGGCCATGTAAGATCAATTTCATTTGCAAAATAAGTAAATGAATTGGAACTTTCAAACTTTTGTGGGCGAAAATAGTATTTGAAAGTCCTTCTGTTTCCAGTTTAAAAGATAAATTGATAAGTAAGAGGCTTGTCAATAAAAAGTGAACCTGTACAAACGGAGGATAGCACATTTTTGGGTACATTTCATATGGTACGTACCATAAAAGTGAGCTCAGAAATAATCTTGGATAGCCGCGTGATACTTTTCCGCGTAATGTTGCGCCTTTCAGACGATTCATCTGAAATATGTTTCTTTAAATGAAAAAAATAAAAAAATTTTTCTGGAAAAGATTTCATAGAGAAAGCTTCTAAATGATATGTAAAGGCAAAAATAATCGCATACTACTTTCTTAGGTTTAATCTATTTGAAACACCATTTAATGACAGAGAACTGTCATTCTGATTTGGCTGTTTGTGATTTTATTATAATGTTGGGTTGAAAATTTTGTAAGAAATGTTTTACTTAAAAATCGTTTCAGTATAACTGAAATGTAAATCGATAAATGAGAAAGAACAAGATGAAGATGAATTGTAGCATTTAAGATAAATAAATGAAATTATGATCAAAATGAGTTAAATACATGAAGATATGAATACCCTTTTTATAGCTGTGGCATTCACGATAGCATCATCATTAATCATAATAATTTCTTCCAAACGAGGAAACTTTTTGAAGAAATGCTTGTATATCGAAGTTATTTTAAGTGTAAGATTGAAATATGAATCGACAAAATCGAATTGTATGATGTCCTGATAAATTTCAGCTTCTCGTTCCGAATTATAGCCATCAGTACCAAGGACAAAAATAACAGGAATATCTGGCTCCATATCGGATTTCCACGTTTCTCGGATATGATTACGATATTCATGTGCTGATGGTGCACTGCGCACTACACTCACTCTGTCTATGTGATGTGAAATCCGAGGAGTGATAAGGATTCGAATAGGATTCTCATACAAACATTTGTTTTTCTTTTGTCCTGACGAGAGAAAGAATTGTCGCAAACATGAATTGAGCTCAACCTTTTCACCATGCGGCACGTTAAGCAACTCGCGCTGCGTGTAACATAATAAACGCAACGGAAACAGATTCCGTTCCAGATAATTCGTCAGCTGCAATAATTTCGAAATGCAATCCACAAATTTACTTTTAGCAATAAAATGCAATGAAGACCTTCTGAAAAGGCAAATTTGACAAGCACTTGCAAAGTTACATATAGAAGACATATTATTTTTGAAGTGGATAGCAGTTGAAACAAAAAAAAAGAAGAATTCAGCCTCAACTGGTATTCGATTTCAAAGATAATAGGCCTTCTATTCATTACTTTGCAAGAAGCACAGCATTTGCTTGTCTTGTAATACATTTCATGTGCAAATTGATTTCAAAGAAAGTATGAATTAACTAACCAGTAAATAAGGTATAATCCAAGAGAACTGCCATAGGAAAAGTTTTGCCGCACTTGGAAGAGTTTCATTTCGACGAAAAATAAATTTTCGCATTATATATTCAAATCGCATTCTAAAAGCAACAAACAGGTAAAAGAACTGATTCAATAATGTTCATTACTATCTGCTCATTAGATGAAATAATAAAAGTTTGATTTTATCTCCGAACATAATTTCTCACCTTTCACTTCTCTTATTCCTTTATATTTCCTATCTAACGATTAAAGTATTCTGAAAATGGATCAATATTCTACGTAAATTTTGTGTTCGTGAAATACTTTTTAATTGCTCATTTTATGAAATTTTTAAATTTGCTATTTGAGAATCAAGATTCTGTATTCTAAGGTTTTATTCCAATTCTACTTTTGAAAAGAAAACAATATTTTCATTGGTTGTTGTTTGTACATTTGACTGATGATCTATTGAATAACGAGCTTGATTTTGCCTCCAACTTATTAAATTTCCACTCAAAATCATTTCAATTTCAATTGTTAATCTCTTTAGTATTTCGAGAATTTGAGTAGGAAATTCTCAAAACAATAAATTTTTTTATATTTACACGATTGTCATAAGAAATCAACCTCAGTAGTGATATACCAAATAAATAAACTTATCATCAACTAGTGATCTTCAAATTTACAAAGATTTAACTACATTTAATCAGGTCATCAAAGGCATTTTTCAAACAGCTTTTCCATATGACCTGTAAATGTCTTAATGGAATAATGGCATCGAAGAATCATAATATGTTTTAAAGCATAAGATAATCGGAATAGAATCAAATTCAAAGGAATTAGAATTTGCAAATTTGGGTCAAAACTACTATATGATTTAAAAGCAATCAGACGTCGACTCTTCAATCGTGTCGGCATTCATTCATATAATCCTATCAATGCGATGATGTGATTGTTAAGTTGCATAAAGTTTGTGCAAAATTGTGACCAAATGAAAAAACAAATTATTAATTACTCAAACTTTCTAGCATTTCTGCTTTATTTCATCAGTCAGCCAATAATTGTATGTTTTAAAAAAATGCAGAACAGTCTCTGGTTGACAAAACTTATCTTTGCTAATTGATTATAATCAGATGACCGCTTAATCGCTTAATCAGATACACTTCATTCTTTCTCAAAAAATCATTCATTACACTAAATGATTCACCAACCACAATTAATCACTGATTTTGAACTCTTTCTTCATGGAGATAGAGTAATTGCAAGGAAGTCTTGTTGTTGAAGTTTTAGTAAATGCAAGCATTCATATAATTTCTTTTTCGGATTTTTGAATGAAAATTTATCCTCTAGCTTATTCATTCTTGAAGTTATCAATAACATATTTTTGAAATTGTTCTGTTCATAACGTAAAATATTCCCTGCATAAGATTTTCTTTTTTTCGTTAGAAAATGAACTGGAGGTGAAAGGTCAGGTTTAGTAAGACGAGAATAAGTTTCCAAAATTTTGCACAATATTGTGAACATTATTATAAAATGAACGATTCTCACTGATTTCTATAAGCGATTAGTAACTGAATCGTCACTTCCAAATGATAACATTTCGATGGTATAATCTTCAGTCTGTTCTCACATACATGGCACTTATATATGGGATGTTGTCTTTCCTTGAATTGACAAATTGTTCTCATTAAATCAATATCCCACAAGAAATCCCAGCTCCCTAACATCTTCTCCAGCCTCATTCCCTTATTCTCCACATGTTATGGTATTGATTGGCCAAATAGGTGTAAATTCCATACTAGCTATTATCGAATCAAGCAACAATTACCTTGACAGGATTTAACAATTTCATTTCGAACCCGGGTAGCCATCAGGTGTTTTCCGAAGGAGCGAGTCTTAACGGCATTAGGATGTGCTGAAGGATTTAGTTTTGGTGGGTTGGGGTTGTTTACGTTATTGAATGATGTGTGTAACCATTTTCAGGTTGAGGGATAATACGTATACAAAGAGAAATGGCAGTGAAGAAGCAGGTTTGAGTGTTTCATTTTAGTTTCACTTTATAAGCAATGTATTCTGTCCCTTCCAGAAAATTGTGTGGTGGGAGAAACGATGAGAATGATATTCTAAGCTGACAATCATTTTCGTTGATAGTAACTCTTGCCTTCATCACGTTAAAGTAAGGAAACATCTGTAGAGCTGTCATTTACCATCTCTAAAAATTCAGATGACCAGATAGTTTTGACCCAAAATAGTTCTGATCACTCACCTATTTGTTCTTGCTTCCTTCCTTCAACTTTTTTTTGTCTTTGATTCATTCATATGTATTTGAAAAATTATAGAAAAAATCGACGGAAAACATCAATGCTCGACTTGCTATGGTGATGAAAAGTGGAAAGTATTGTTTAGGGTACAAACAAACGTTGAAAACACTGCGAGCTGGTAAAGCTAAGTTGGTTATTATCGCCAACAACACACCACCTCTCAGGTTTGTTATGCTTATATTTAAATTTGTTTCAACTGTATAGACCTTTAGTCATGATAGTTTTAGCGTAGTGAGGTGACAGAATTGCTGCCACAAGTGATGAAAGTTTTTATGGTTCTAACACTCTTTAGGTAATATTGACCTTCCTGTGTCATGCATGCAATAATGTAAATAACTGAATGACAAATGAAGTTGAAAGTTTTTTCTCCAAGCAGTGCTGCAAATGCACGGTTTCTGAATAAGGCTCTTGATATTATTCGTAAGCTTAGTAATTTCAGTTTGGTAAGCTTATGTTTGCATTAATGTCTTCGCTTTCAAGCATTCATGCAAATGTGGAAGGTTTAGATTGATTTCTTTGCGAGAATTAGATGTGTTTGTATAATCAAGAAGCATTACACAGTGTAGTCAAGTTAAATGAGATCAGCAATGCTACATTCAAGTCGTAATGGATATGCAAAATTTGCTTGATTTCAGGAAAAGTGAAATTGAATATTATGCAATGTTGGCTAAAACAGGCGTTCATCATTACAATGGTAACAATATTGAATTAGGTACAGCATGCGGAAAATTATTCCGTGTTTGCACATTATCGATTACAGATGCTGGAGATTCAGATATTATTCGAAGTATGCCATCTGAAAGTGCTTAAATTTAATTTTGTTTCTTTGTTGCTGTTTATTTAAAGAGCCGTAAATAAATTTTACTTTATTGCTTCGAACAAAATAAATAGTTCAATACTTTCAAATAAATAAAAATTATTGTAATATGAAAATCTTGTATGGTTTTCCAAAATGATAAAAGAAGAGAGAGTTATTTTAATGGAAAGTTTATCTTTTCGGTAATTATCAGGGTTTCTTTCTCACACCAGTCCCAAGAACTTTCGTAACAGCTAATCTTGAATTGAATGTGGAGGTAACTGAGGAGAAGAGACTGTGTGATGTCAGTATATGAGCAAGACGGATGATCGCAGTGATACGAAGTTGATAATGAAAATTTGGTAGATGAAAAACTGAAGGAGACAATATCTCTTCTTCCACGATCTTTGCTACACATGGAATATATCGAAATAATAGATCATAATTAGTCTACCCCTTCGTTTCTTTTTTCATAGAGTCGAACCAAGTACTGCGAATCATGAGCAGTCTACTTATCAGTTGTCTGGAATGTTCCAGTCTGCTGTTAGACAAGCCATGAGAAGGGAACAAGCAGGATTTATTATAATATCTTAATAAACTGGTAAATCAAGTTGTTTGGGATCTCTCGTCATTTTATCAAATCTAATTAGATATATATAATCGAAAATCTGATTAAATCCAGTTTAAAACTGTTTTAAAACTCAGGGATATGACAGTTTCGTAGTAAAAGGAGGGTCGGAACTAATGTCTGTATTCGTGATATTTTCCACAGGCATGTTGTGATCCTTGGTCTTAAATTGCATAATATCTTCTGGTCTTTGGTCTCATATTATGAGAGCAATTGTTCACGAGACCGTATCTTTCCTTTGTTGTCTTTTATGTGAAGGAAGTCGTTTTTGGCATTCGACTAATCACACTTATATTCTAGAATTTCGTGTGTTCCGCAAAAGCCAGGAATGTATAATTTTTGAGCTCTCAAACAAACATTTGCGTTCCTGATTACTAATTTGCAGTTCGTGGAGTTTCCGGACGTGTATTGATATTTCGATAATTAGTGTTGGACCCATTCTTTTGTTCTTCTCTGAAATTCACCACGTAAAACTAACAGTGATGTCGAAACTTTTTTTTATCCGAATTGATTTTCAAAACTTTTTAGTTCTTTCGATAGTTCCATATGCTGCAAGTTTAATATAAAAACTGCAAAGACTGCATTTCAGTAATACTTTATGGATTTGTTCTAAACAATTATTTTGAATAAAAACTCAGGACATTTATCTTGATGCTGCAATTTTGAACAAATTAAAGTGATCATACGTAATTGCCTTATTTAATTTCCTGTTTTTTTTGTATTTTATTTCATTATTTTCGAATGATGATAGCGAGATAGAATTATGTAATTTGTGCTTCCTTGTAACTTTATGTTCCATTACTTCAGGCGCAAGGTATTACATATCGCGTATTGGAAGGTGTAGAATCGAAGATGAATATAACACCTGGTTTTGAGCCTGTTACTTCTACAACAAAAACTCCATTTATTATTGGTGTCGCTGGTGGGACGGCTTCTGGAAAAGTTATTTTATATTCTCTTACTTCAATGCGTTATTCATGGCATTATTCTGCCCATTGTAATTGACAATTTTTTTATTGGATCTCTCATTATTATTGTGTGGCGTTTTGCTTATTGTATTCCTCGCTATGCTTAAACGTGATATGGTAAAATTTGGATATTGCGGTGATAGAGGAACCATATCACAAAGATCGATTTAATGAAAATGAAGTTTTCAAAGAAGAATGATGAAGAGATTTGACTAAAAAGCAGTGAATTCGGACAAATTGTAATGGTGTTATATAGCTAATATTTTTGTATTTTCTGAATGTTGTCTTATCAGTATTAACTGTTACCATTTCTCCAGTTTTTATATCTTAATTTGAAAACAATTATAATTTGTAACGTTTAGTCATCAGTATGTTCTCGAATAATGGAGAAACTCGGAAAGGCTCATAAACGACGAGTAGTGACCATATCACAAGATTCATTTTACCGCAATTTAACAGATGAAGAGATGAAGAAAGCTAGCCGTGGAGAATTCAATTTCGATCATCCAGGTTTTGTGTCTATATTCTTTGGCATTTTTCTTTTACCCATTATTTTTATATTACTCTTTTTTCTCGGTATACATTATTTTTAGTAGTGTTTAGATGCGATTGAGTATGCACTCATGATATCGACCCTTCATAAAATGAAGAAAGGTGAAAGTGTTGTCGTTCCAAAATATGATTTCTGCACTAATTCAAGGTTAATATTTCACGTTTTTCTGTTGATTTCATTTAGTCTAATTGCAAATTTCTTTTTGTAGAAAAAGATGCGTGGTACTAAAGCTGATATTTGAAATCAATGAAGAAATAATTTACTCAAACTTGCATAATATTTGAAGAACATTTATTTAACGGACAGATCTTTATTTCATTTATTCTTTAGTAGTATTTTTTCTTCCCTAGAAGAATTTTATGGATCGGTTTTTATTTTTGCTGGCGTCGATAGTATTTTCGAAATTTTGCAGATCGAAAGATTCTGATGTAATTGAATCAGCAGATGTCATAATTGTTGAGGGAATATTGATTCTCTATGATCAAGAATTGCGAAATCTCTTTGATATGAAGCTGTTTGTTGATGCTGACGCCGATGATCGTCTAGCTCGACGTGTTCAGAGAGATATTCAGGAAAGGGGACGCTCATTGTCCCAAGTAAATGATTCGAATAATTTACATTTACATTTTCTTTTTGATATCGAATATGCTACAAAAATGAAGTGTTTTGTATGCGAGAAAAGAATGTTTTCTGATATAATTAGATCTTAGTTTTCAAATCATTTTTCTATTTTTAGGTTCTCCATCAGTATCTAAATCTCGTGAAACCAGCATTTGAAGAATTCTGCTTACCGACTAAGAAGTATGCTGACATTATTATACCACGTGGTACTGATAACAATGTTGCTATCGATTTAATTTTGCATCACATTCATGAAATATTGCGTTCACCGACCTCCTCATTTGAGACATCTTCAGATGAAATTTGCTGCATCGTTCATCGTGCTGCCTCTTTTAGCAGATTACATTAATTAGGCAGTTTTAGGTAATCTAGTCCAGAAAATTAAAGGCAAAAATTGTTCTCGTCTTCCAATGTTATCATTTTCCAACCATGTCTTATTGTTTTAAATTCGTTTTTATGGAAGACAATTTGAAAAAATTGAAATATTTGTTCCTGTTATAAACATTTTTCTACGCTTTATTATGAATTTCTTTAACGGATGAATCAGTTTTATTAGTTGATTGTTATAGTATTTCTTTAGATTCTATTTTCCATTTTTCTAATTTTGCTCAGTTTTTTTTTTTTTTTTTTTTTAATTTAATTTTTATGTTTTTTTGCCATTATTTCATATAATGCTGTTTTACTTTGGAAAAAATAGTAATCAAGAGTTTTTTGCAAACTCCACAAACCTTCTTATTATTTTTTGCTTTATTCTACTTTCATGTAAAATAGTATCAGTTTTAATAAAAACCGTTTTATAAAACGTAATGAGCTTACTATTGTTGCTGCAATCAAACATGTTGTCGTTACAGAGATTGTCAAATGCATATTGTATGTACGTTAAGATAAAGGGAAAGTAAGAATATAAGAAAGTGGAAGCCTTCATAGGTTTTCGAATTTGGGAATTTTAAATATTTTACATGGCAGGTAGTGTTTGTAATGTCGGTTGCTCGATCTACTGTTCGCGATGAACATTGTCGTGCATGTATGAGCGTTGAGGAGTTGATGGAACGTGCTCGGAAACTAGTCGGGAAAGTGTCTTCAGAGAATGGCAAACAGCAGTCATCATCAAGCACTCATACTTCCTCAGTTTGTATTTAATTTATTGCAACATGAAAGAAATGAAATAAGTGATATTCTTGAAAAGAATTATTTTTTTTTTTTTTTTTGTTGTAAATTATTTCTATTTTTAGAACATAAAAAATTATAATTTGAAATGCGACACACATTCTGGTTGATTATTTTTGCAAAATCATCTCATCCTGAAATTTTTATTGAAAGTTCGAGACTGATAAAGTGGATTCAACGAATCTTAAAGTTTATTACTTATGAAATATATGCTATGTTATTAACATCACATAAGATTTTTTGAAAAATATACTGTTGATTCTTTCAGAGCTCAACTGAAACGAAACCAATGAGAACTGATTGTCCTGTCACTATTGAAAAATTAGGGAAGTCAACATGGAATCTGCTTCATACAATAGCAGCTTATTATCCACTTAAGCCAACTATTGAACAAAAGAAGAATGCAAAGACTCTAATGGATCTGTTAGGAAAGGTTGGTAATGTTCGTTTCGTAGCTGTTGAAATGTCGATAAAATTTTATGCTGACGCTTGCAAATGCGTGAGGAACAGTAACAGGATAATAGGAATTGGTTGAGTTTTTGACTGATTTGCTAGGCATTGAAGTAAATTTTTCACATCTTGACTATCTTTCCCTAAAAATATACTTTAAAATAATGTTTGATATCGCAATGAAATGATTAAGAGTGCTAAAAGTTTTTGGTTTTTTTCCTTCTTTTTTTCGATAATTATGTGAAAACTTTATTATAAGTTGAGAAATAGCGAGCTGACAGACAAGCGTTTATCTTGTCTTATATGTATTATTGTCAGTTTAGCAAGCTGTGGAAATTTGTTCAATAATAATATCTTAATTTAAACTAGTCAGTTCTGCTGTTAGGTTTATTTATTTCCGTATTTAATTAGCATAATAATATCCAAAGTCTTATATAATATATTTCGTACATGAAAGTATTAATGCGCTGAAAATCAATGGGAACATTATTATCAAGTTTGATGTGATACTTGTTGTTATGCTTGTTATGTGTTTCCTCACTTGAATTATCTCTGCGTAATTTTGTCAATTGTAAACTTCATTAGTGGGCTGTTATTTATTCAGTATTTGAAAAAGAATTTGCGAGATTTAATTTCGATTATGTTTTGTAGATGTATCCATGTTCGCATTGTGCGGAAGATCTACGTCACGATTTAGCAAAACATCCACCAGATGTTGAAGACCGTGAAAGATTTTCATTGTGGATGTGTGGATTGCACAACCGAGTTAACAAAAAACTTGGTAAACCTGAATATGATTGTACGCAGTGGAAGGAACGATGGCTAAATGGTTGGAAGGATGGCTCTTGCGAATATTAACTTTAGCCTGAATTGATGTTATTTTGGAAAAACCATTTTGATTCGTGAATTTTCAATCTTCTTAATCCATATAAAGAAAAAACACGTGTAAATATGACCATTTTTACTGATTGTTGTTTAAAAATTTTGATTAGAAATTGTGAATTTAAATGGAAAAAATTCAAGTTGTCATTCTATAAGTATTGAATCTGGCTTTCATATCTATTGCAATTTTTTATCATTTCTATGCATTTATATGCCATCTTTTGAAGTGGCTTTATTTTATCGCATATCGCACATATAGTTTTATAAATGATCATAGTGACGACAATTTCAGCTGCAGTTATTTATCTGGAATTTATTCATTTGTTTAGTTAGTGAAGTTTAAAATTTTTTTAGTCGCTGAAATTGGAAAGACTGATTTATTCCAACTTTTATTCAACGACTCGTTAAAATTTGAAATTGAAATGTTTTTATTTCTCCATTACTCTTGACTCTTCGCGAATGAGAAAGAATGTATTTTCTATTTTTCTCCCTTCTCTTTTTCTTTTTTCCTCTATTGCTTCATAATTAAGTTTTCTAAATTTAAGTTTTGTTTAGTTTTTTGGTGTGAAAATCTGCTGAAATTTATTTTGTGCTTTATTCTTGGGTTTTTATCAAAATATTGATAACGAAGGTTTAATATCTTTAAACAGTCATTGAATCTTTCACATTCATTCCAAATTCGATAATGTCGACAAAAGACTGATACTCGTAGAACGTTAGCGTTGAATTATTAGCATCAAATTATCGAATTCATTGTAAGATCTTTCTTGCCATTCGTGGCCAAGTCTTCTTGTTAGACTTTTCTATTCGTAATGCTCATCTTGAAGTAATCAGCATTGCGTGTTATTACACGTTAATGTAATGCACATAGCTCCAAATCGATTTGTAAAAGATATTTGGAGTGGCAATCAAAAATATAATCTTTACAAGTATTAAAATATGTTTACTCATTCAGTGCAGCATGTATTTTACTCACAATACAAATGTAACATTATGAACATGGCTGAACTTCAGCCTCTTGAGAAGATCTCACCAATCAATTATATTTTATACAATCTCATTTTAAAACGGAGATATATCTCTTTTCATTTCTTTTTATTATAAGATGCATCTTCAGCTAATTAAAATTGGTTTTGGCGTGTGAGCTATATGTAATTTTTTGTAGGAGTGCAGTGCTATTGGCAATTCTAAAAGTGAATCGGAATTAAGCTCTGAATTTGAAGGTAGTGACGATTGCGCAGATGAAGAGAAAATACGCGAAAGACGCTAACAATAATGTCGATGATTGAAATGCTAATTTGACATCAGGAGATTTCATTCTTAGTTGTTCAGTTATAAATCCACCCAGAGGTTTGCTAAATTTTGAAACAAAGTAACTTACGATGATTTGTATGTGGTAATCGCAGCTTTGCGATAATGTGAACTGGTTATGAGTTGAGCTTTTCACGTTAAGCTTTAATTTTTGAAAAATTGAAATCTTAATGCATTATAAAATACATTATTAACTTGTGTAGTATCTGTTCCTTCACGCTAACTCACTTAATCCTCGTTTAATCTAATTAACTATGATAATGATTTCAGATAATTTGAAAATTGAACAGGAGAGTAATACAATAGAAAGAGATTCACAGAGTGGTTTGAAGGATAAGGAACTTCCAGAATTGCCTTTTTTTTAATGAAATGAGTGGTGATTGTAATAACAGGAACGAAGAATTGGAAAAGTGGGCTGTCGTTCCGAGGATTTCTGCAGGTTTTTATGCAAAATTTGTTATTCTATTTTTTTTTTTATATTTCTATCTATATGTAGATTTTTTTGATTCATCAATTTTCCGAACATTTCCCTCTGTTTTTCTCTTTGATACGTTTTTTTATCTCATTATCTGAAATTCTTGTTTCTGAAATGACATAATTAGCAACTATAAAATATGATCAAGTTATTTGAGACAGTCTCCGGAAGATAGATATTCGCCTTTCTAAATGATTCTTATTCCTGAATGTTTTAGTTCATAAATATGCACTATAAATGATTGGAATGTATATATTTCAAGCGTATGCATTTTCAATAATATGCTTTTCTGAAATATTCAATGTAATTTAGTATTTATTTAGATAATGAAGATAAGTCTATTTATTGTTCACCAAAAAGGATGAAAAACAGGAATGGAATGGAACAGTTTCAAATGGAAATTTTTTTTGCATCGATTATTGAAATGCTTTGCGACGGTGAATTTGATGGTTTGAATATTCGCTTCCGAAAAGGTAGAATTTTTGTTAATATCATTTTTGTGATCAACACTTCTATAAGTTTATGTATTCATGTACTTCTTTGTATTTATTGTGGATAATTTGATGTATTTTTTATCAGTTATTCTTCATTTGATGAATACATTTATTTTCATCTTTCAAATCTACTTCCTTCTTTGCATATTTCTTGCAGCTATTGATGATAGAATTAGATGAATTTCTTCCATCACATTCGTTATCATTTTATGCCACAAGTTTACCAACTTTGAAATACCAATAAATTGTTATTTTAATTCTCAGCTGAACTTAACAGTTTACTGTTATCCGAGTTTTTTTTTTTTTTTTTTTTTTTTTTTAATTCAAGATTCTGCTATTTGATCTTCAAATGTATTATTCAGAGGCACTATTTTTAAAATTTTTTGTCTTTAAATAATTCTTTAGAGTTCATTTTGGGATGAACTGCTAGATCAGATAATTGTTTCAGTTCTGAGACAGATTGCTGCACGTTTTATCCATTCTTCTTATCTCTCTGAAGATTACGGAGCATTTCGCGTTGCAGTAAGGAGAAGAATAACGGAAACTCTAAATGCTGCTGCAAATCTAAAAATTGGAAATAGGTACATTATCCTTGTAAAACTATATAAAAGGAGGTTTATTTTAAACGAAAAAAAAAATGATTGCAGCTTAATCATTAATCTGATATGGTCTTGTCATTATACTAAAAAAGGTTCATTATAAAAAAAAGTTTGTTTTAAAAAGTTTATTCTTTTTTAGAAAAATTTGCTTTTAAGCTTGTCTTTCAAGGAAAAAATCCAAATAATTTGTAGTCTTGTTGCAGTTTAACCCTTAATATTCCCGAAAAAAAAAATTATTTTCTATCCAGCCGATATAGCATCGATTTCAAAGAAATCAGAAGGATTGGATGTGGAGGCTTTGGACAAGTTTTTCATGTAATATTTGGAGCTTTAGATTTTAGAAATTCATGTTTCTTGTTTATTTTATGAAAAAAAAAAAAAAAATGAATTTTCTGATTAACAGCCAAACACATATAGAACTAATTTAAACCGAGATATTTTTGTCGTGCTCAGTTCTTTTATCATGTCCATTTATGTCATTAACACCAAAGTAAAATTTTATAGCTTTGAGGACTTCAAATGCTTTCTCACCATGAATTTTCGTTTAAGGTACATTCTAATATTGATGACTGCGACTATGCCATAAAAAAAATTCAATTCAATTTAACGATGTCTGAATCGGTGACGAAGGTTATTTGCATGTAATTATTTTAATTATTAATTCCAGAAAACGATTTTTTATTGCAAAAAGTTTTCATTTACCATCCTCCAACTTTCGCTTTTTAATTCTTGAATTTCTCTAGTACAGATTTAATTTTGACAAATTATTTTAAAATGATATGAGTTGTTTTATTTAGTTCTCGAAATTCATTGATTTATAGATTGTCAATGAAGTTCGTCTGCTAGCAGTTGTTCAGCACAGAAATATTGTGCGATATTATGGAGCTTGGATAGAGCTACAAGATCTTCAAGCACCATCATCCGGGGAAAATATTGATTGTTCTAATGATGAGTGAGTTGGATGGTTTTTCTAATACGTTTTAAAAAATGTTATTTTCTCTGGACACAACGTTCTTTCTAATTTTGTCCTCATTATGAATAAGCTAAAGTTTTATGATTTAAATAGAATTTAAAATTTAGGGAGGAAGTTATTTGGAAGAATTCATTTAAAGATGAAAGAAAAAATATTTCATCGCCAACTAATGCTTGCTCAGAGTTTGCTCAAATGGTATGTATCGCCGATAGGATCTGAAAAAATTTCAGCTCGGAAAAATTTAGCAACTTTTTCCAAAAATACTTAAAATAAATTAGAAAAATTACTACTTTTTGTTTAAATCTTTTTGCAATTAATCGTCCTGTATTGTAATTCTATAAAAATTGTTATATTTTACGTTATTTTTAGCTGTGATTTTTCATCTAATTTAGAATGAAAATGATTCGGGAGAACGGTTTGGTGCAGTTCCTGCAAAACAAAATCGTTTTTGGAGGCAATCTTCAACTACTTCAAGTTCAACGATTTCAGAAGAATGGAAAATGTGCCGAAACATTTCTGTCAATCAAAAGTTGAAGGTTGCAAGAGTGAACAAGACGATTGATCCAATGACTTTTATGCTACCTCAATCGGTAAACATAATTTATTAATTTTAAAACTGAAATCCTTTGCATTGATAAAATTTATTTTAAGGGTACTGCAATTATGTTTGTACAAATGGAACTTTGCTCACGTACTCTCAGCGATTATTTTACTGAACGAAATGCCGGTACTTTATTTTCATTTTTTGGAGGTTATCGTTAATGTTTCAACTGAATATTAGAAAGTTTTTTTTTTTATTAAAACATACATGCAAATTAAATTCGTTGTAGAAATCAGACCAAAGATAGACCGACAACTAAATAGAAGCATCATGGAGCAATTGATGTCTGCGGTGGCTCACTTACATTCCAAAAAGATTATTCACCGGGATATCAAAGTTCGTTTTTCTTTTCTTTAGATTTTAGAAAATTAGTTGATTATTTGTTATTTAAGTTCACAACTCGAAAAAAAGTCCAAAAAATAGCAATGTTCTGTGTTTTTTGCCGAGAAATGGTTTTATTTTTATTTAATTTTGAATGATTTGTATCAATTTCATTTATTTTTATTTATAAAAGTAATTTTCCTTTAATATGGTTTTAGAATGTCTGAGGTGATTTTCAAATTATTCGCATTATTTAACTCATTTATACATCGCACTAGTGATTTTCTTAATTAATGAACTCTTGAATTTTTGACATTATTTTTTACCAGATTTGAAGCCATTATTTGTTTAACATCAACTTGACATAAGCAACACTGATTTTTTTTACATTATAAAAGTTGCGAAAGTTCTTTGTCTTAAAAAATATATTATCGATGAGCAGTTTGAAAATATAATTTAATTGCTTTGATTTTAAATCAGTGTTATAAAGGTTAAATATAATCCAGGTTTTGAGGACTAAAACAATTAAAATTTCTAAAACAGAAAGAAGCGCTCATTGGGTTTGATCATACTACTTTAATTTTTAATTATTAAATTAGAAACAGAAATATCTATATTTGATATAATTTCATTTTAGCCGAGCAATATTTTCCTTCGTAATGAGAGCTCTTCTCCATTTCCATCTGTACTTTTGGGCGATTTTGGACTAGCATGTTTGCACCAAACAAAAATGGTTTATAATACTATAGTTACTGAAAACGAAATAACAATCATACACAGTGAGGGTGTTGGTACTTCTGTGTACACAGCACCTGAACAGCAAAATTCTACTGTCTACGATACTGCAGTAAGTGAATATTATTCTTTTACATAGAATTTAGATTAATTTGTTTTATTTTTAATTTTAACTTGTATTAAGAATCACGAAAGCCATATTGTGTAATATTTTGGTGATTCTAGATTTCATTAACCGCTATAGCTATCAAGATTTTTTAATCCATTTTGATTTTATGTAGAAGAAATATGGAAAGCGGGGGTTTTTTTTAACTAAAAATACATTCTAACTATTTAATGAAATATTCAGGTAGATGTCTACAGCGCTGGAATTGTATTTTTTGAGTTATGTGTTCCATTTTTTACACAAATGGAGCGATTAGAGATTATTGGAAAGCTGAAGAAAGGAAAATTGAGCGAGGAATTCAAACTTACTTTTCCTGACGAGGTTCGCCATTTTCTGATTTGTGACTGAAAAATAATCCTAATCTATCTCCGCGTCGTCAGAATTATTTCTATTTCAAATTTCCATACTTTATTATGGCAATAAATAAGATGAAGTATGTTTCATTATATTTCCAGAATTTTCTTCATCAAATCCACCCAATTCTGTACTCCTCATCTTAGAATGCATATGAGAATTATGAAAACAGCTGCATAAAAGCCGTGAAAGTGTTCATTCGTCTTTCTTAATACAATCATTATCTCAGTAACCGCATCATGAAATGACCAATTGAATGTCAGAAGTAATAATGATGTTAGTTTCTAATAAGCTGATTATGTGATGAAATTAATAACCAGAACTGAAACTATACGACTGATTACAAATGGACCTAAATAGTTGTTCTAGATATGTGCTCAGATCTGATGATACCGAGAGCATTGCGCTGAAAAACTGACCGTTGCGAATATTCTAGCTAATTGTGAAATTTACGAAATTGATCAATTTTTCTGACTTTCAACAGATATTGGTATTGATAAGTGAAATAACATTCCATCGATATACTAGATCTATTAATTTCTTTCCAACATCTTTGTCTTTCTTACTTTGTTCGACAGTGCGTTATTTTCATTCATAAAATAAAATTTAGTGTTATATCGATGTTGTTGAATGTTGGCCGGTGTTAATGAACAGAACGTTTAAAATGCTGGAGTAAACTTTATCCAGTTCGAAATTCGAAATGCTTTTATCGGTTTTTATTTTGATTTCACGATGATGAGTAAAAGATTTTGTGAAAATCTGATCAGGCAAAGAATTTTTATTATTTGTCACCACGCAATTCGTGTTTATTAGCCATTTATTATTGTATAATACTGACCAACAATCATTGATCATTATCATATTTCAGGCAAAGTTAATTCAGGAAATGAGTAAAGAGAATCCACAAGAACGACCTCATGCTTTTGAAATTGTTGCTAAACTTGATAAAATTGGCGAAAGTGTGGAATCTCTCAAGGACCGTATTCATGAGCTTGAAAAAGAGATTGTGCGATTGCGAAATCTTTTACTTGACAATAATATTAGAGAAATTTGAAAAATATGATTTTATACATAATTATTATTGCTTCTTCAAGATCTAACCATTTATTTTAAATTCACTTGATTGTTAATTTAATTCCGCTTTAAAAAACTGTTTTCTCTTGTCTCTCTTTTCCTAATAAATTAAATCGAACAACGGATACGATGTTTACATATTTCTTCTTATTTCATGACTAAAGATCTCACATCATGCATATTAGTGAATCAGATAGTTAAGTTTTATTATTGGGTGATCGTTTCAGTTTTCCTTTCATTTATGTCTTCATTGTCTTTCTTTTATTATATTGCCCTTTTTGTCGTGTCACTATGCGGTGTTGAAGTTGTCTGAAAATATTGAAATTCAACTCGAGTGTTAATCTTATCAATACGTGGTATTCAGTTGATGCCTATCTTTAATTGCTCACAGCCTAATTTCAGAACCAGGTTTGAAATGGAAAGGAAAAGAAAGTACGAAAGATTTTGAATGCTGAGTAAAATGTGTATTTTTTGCATGAATTATCCTTTCCAAAGTAGTACAAGAATTTTTAGAAATTGCTTCCAGGAATTTTTTTCCAAAGAAATTATTTTGATTTCGTTGATTTTATCCTTCTTTTCACGAATAATACATATCATATCTATTTTTCTTTGCTTATATGAAATTCTTGATGCCTAAAATGTGTCAATTTTTGAGTCGCTTATTTAGTAGCGTAAACTTTCGATTTTTCCGCAAGTGATTGGAATTTTTGTTTTTTAAAATGGTTTGTTTCGTTGTTCGGAATAGAAGAAACTGTGGTTTTTCCTTTTTAACAATATGAATAAAAGTTGTTCAGTCGTGGTACATATGGGATGTTAGCTACGAATTCGATAAAATATTTTGCCATATTCTTCATTTTAAAGGATGAATTGAGAGCTTCCGGGACCTCCTAGGGATCAGACGTATATCTGTTGCACATCATCAGAAGCGTTATTATATTGAATAATAGAATAATTATAAAACAAATAAGGTAAGCAAATATATAAGAAACAGATGCAAATATTTATTAGAAATACATGGGAAGATTTCTCCAAAATTCTTTACATAAATTTTTTAAACGAATCAGATTCGAAGTTTCAGCCCCTTTCCTAGCCATCAAATTTGAATCTTCTCCTGTGAGTGATGATGTCTTGCTGTCACCCATTTCTTCATTTGCCCATCTGTTGACATATTTTTCGAGAAAGAGGAGGAAGAAAGGAATAGAGGAGAAAAAGATGAAAATTTTGACGAAACTACTGACATTTCGTGTCTGGTTTTCTCCTTTTTGTATACTCTTTCTTCATGTCATGATTGATTGCATCTTTTTTACATGTTTTAATTACCTAATAGTAAATGAGTTACCGTTATCAAGATTTGAATATAATTTTCTAATGAGCACACAATAGAAAAATACGGTACTTATCATGTGACATATGTTAAATAACATCCTCGGGTACTGTGTGATATCTTAATGCAATATTATTGGAGATCGTGATAATTACTGGGCTGATATGAGAATTGTGATTGTATCATGAGATAGTCGCCGCCAAATTGGTTCATATTGTTGTTAGATTTTATCATTTGATATATATCTCGTATTTTCAGACTCTCGATAACTTCAATAAGCTTAGTTTCTCAGTTTTTCAAAATTTAAATATGGATATTTTCCTTGATTATTGTCGTAAAGATGTAGATATTAGCGAAGATGCAATCAGTGAATTGTTACTTACAAAACATGTGGATTTCATCAAACAATATGTCGAAAACAAAGAATCTTATGTAAGTAATTCGTTTAATGACTTCTTACCTTCTGCATAATTGCTGCAGAATTATGTGTGGTAGGCGTTTTAGAATTATACTTTTTTTACGTGATTCATGCTTTCTTTGGTATACTCTCATATTTTCATATGTGTCATCGATGATATTAAAATTTTCCGTTGCCTGAACCATATTAAGTTTGCAGATAGTCTAAAATAAGGTGAGTATCTCTAAATAATCATTTTTCATTAACGATCAGATATTATTGTATTGATATTGTAAAGAATTAATGTATTAATCTTAGTATAGTTTTTTACTTGCAATTTTCATTTTTCCTCGTATTAAAATGTACTTGAGATTTCAGCTGGTGAATTTCTTGAAGTGTCAATTTTCACGATTTTTAATTATAGAAAAATGTTGCCGCGGAATATCTTCGAATGAGTGG
Source organism: Onchocerca flexuosa (assembly GCA_002249935.1). Lineage (NCBI taxonomy): Eukaryota > Metazoa > Nematoda > Chromadorea > Rhabditida > Onchocercidae > Onchocerca > Onchocerca flexuosa. The sequence goes on from KZ271574.1 coordinate 136,988, forward strand.
TATGTATTGGTGCTTGCAAGCAATGGACATAATGGGGAAATTAGATGAAATGGATATTAATGAGATTGCTAATTATGTGAAACAATGTCAGCAACCAAGTGGTGGCTTTGCACCTGCTGAACAACATGATGCCCACTTACTGCATACACTGAGTGCTGTGCAAGTAAACTTGTGCTTATTATTCTCTAAATTGTTACAGAAGCAATCGCTGCTGCTGTACATCTGATAATTTCATTCGATATTGCAAATAGACACACAAAACATATAGCAATTACACTTTTGTAAACTAATTTAATAGCAGTGAATTTCTTACTGAATTTAGATTTTCTCTCGAATGAACACATATGAAATAAAGCATATGGTTCATAATAGGATTGATTGATTTTAAAAATTGTCGAAAGATGGGGAAAAATTTCGATTCATTTAAAAACCAAAGCAGCACGTTCATAAGTGACTTATAACTTCATGAAGTCTGAAAGAATTAAATCATTTTTCTAATGGCCAAATGCGCGTAAATTTATCTATATTATATCATGAAAGAACCGTCTGACTTCTAATGACCGGCCCTGACGCACCTGTGACTTCTTTCCTTGTAGGTTTCCTTTGACTCGTATTTGCCGCCCATAATTCATAGTTTGCCACATGCAAATAAATATGCTAATGAAGGATTATGTTGCGGTACTAATCAAAAGAGTGGTGGAGAAGGTAGAAGTATCATTGTGCAATGTAAATCAGTTCATTTTTTGGGTTAAAAATTGATGATTTTGTCCAATTATTAACACATTTTCCTTGCACTCTGTGTTTCCTACCGCTTAGATATGGACTTACTAAAGTATATTATCGTCACTAGCCATCCAGATCTTTATCATACATTCTTACTGACCATTATTAATAGATTATTTTACTCTTTACTTTTTTGTGCATTTTAATTTATGAGTGATTTAGATCATAGATATATTATCCTCTCATAAAATTTATTTCCACTTAATTTTTCCTGCTAAAAATTTTTTTTTTTTTCATACTCCTAATCATTTTTTTCAAAGTCTTGCATCTAGAAGATCTGGAAATATAATTAAATTGGGAATTCATATTTTACGCTATGTTATTTTTATATTTCTTACTATATTTTTCAAGCAAAAATTAAGCTTGACTTCTATGATAAATCCCAAAGACTCTGAGAATGCTGAAAACTCTGAAATTAATTATGAATTTGGATTCTAGAGTAAAACAGTTATTAAAATCTGTTTAAAAATTATTAAAAATATTAGAATCTGTATAATTCTTTGAAGAAATCCTTTGTTCAAACTTTCGAAATATTTCAGATAATGATAATGCTGAATAAATTAGATGAAATTGATACAGATGCAGTAGCCTGTTATGTGACTTCTTTACAAAATGAAGATGGAAGTTTTGGCGGCGATGAATGCAACGAGATTGATACTCGCTTTTCATTTTGTGCATTGGCAACGCTTCGTTTAATTGTAAGTCCAGGAAAACATTTGTAAGTTTAAACATAATGGCGAATTTATTCAGCTGAAAGTCTTCCTTTTTAAGATAGACTTAATAGTTCCTTTTTTATAGATCAAATGGAATGAAAATGACAGGAAAGTAAGAGTCGTTTAATAAAAAAATCCGTTGAGTACTGTGAGACTACTTTTTTTTTTTTGGAAAGAGTAGATAAATTTTTGAAAGGTGAAAGGAATTAGCTCTTTTTATTATAAAGTTTTCTTTACAAAAATATGTGGAATGTAAACAATAGATTTTTATCCATTTTTTTAGGGAAGGTTAGAAAATTCGATAAATGTAGAAAAGGCTATTGATTTCGTTCTTCATTGTTACAATTTCGATGGTGGATTTGGAACTAGGCCTGGTTCAGAAAGCCATGCTGGACAGGTTTGCGATTATAGTTATTTTGCTTTTAATATTATACTTGAATATGATTTAAAGAGTATTAAAAATAAAGAATTTGTTAACTATCAGGTATATTGTTGTTTGGGAAGTCTAGCGATAGCAGATTGCTTAGAAATGATCGATGATCAGCGAACAGCACGATGGTTAGCCGAAAGGCAGTGTCGATCAGGTGGTTTGAATGGTGTGTTTGTTTTTGCTGACTTTGTTTGCTTTATTTATCTTATTTTATCAAAAAAAAAAAAAAGAATTTAAATCTTGAATAAGAATCAAAGATTTAAATTTATATATTTTTAGCTGAACTTACATAAGACTTCATAATTGTAAAATACATTGCTTCTTGAGCGAGTGATTTTTTTTTGAAGGGAAACAATAAATTGAAAAAGCGATATCTCATTCTCACTATAGGATAAAAATATTTAGGTTTTTTCAGATATTTTTCGATGAGAGGATAACTTTCTATAAATAAGTTAGAAATATAAAAGGGGAGATAAGATACAGTTAGAAAGATGAAAATAGATCACGATATAAGTTTGTATTTATTATATGAAAAAAAATTAAAAATAAACAGGAAAATTGTAGGAGATTAAAGGTCACATTTCAACAGAACTACAGCTAGCTTTCTAGTTTTAGTTATCACTTGAAAATTAGAAAATTAATGAATACAACTAGCAACTTTATGATCGAAACAGATTTTATTCAGTTGAATATTACTTTTTCTATAATGAGTAAAAATTATTCAGATTACTGGTATATGGAAAGATATAGCAATAACTAATGACATAATATATTGTACCATTGCTGATGTTGTATTACATCAGTTAATCCCTGCAGAGTGAATGAAAGGAGTGGAGGCGTCATGGATAATAGCTGTGATGACACTATTTTCATCGAATAATTTACTGGGTACCCCTGCTGCTGCTCCTCTCCATCCTGTCAATAATCTTGTCATCTTATTATGAGCCATTTATTGGATCAGTAAACTTTGCATTTAAGATCACTATACTTGCACTATCTTCTTATAAAAAGTTGTTTTTCTCAAGTCTTCAAAGATTGTCATTAAAAAAATGCAGCACACTTATTTTCCCTCCATATTTTATAATACAAATGAAGTGACACTTCATTTCAACAAAGTTATATAATTATTTCTTAACTTCTCATGATTGAGATTGTTTGAGTCACAACATAAGAAACTGCAGTATAATGATTATAATGTTTATTAGTTGGTTGAAGTTTATAATAAGATTTTTCACGAAGCGATGAAACAGAAAGATTGTGATATTCTTTGAAAGAATGAAAGAAATAATCTTTAAAATCTCATAATTTTTTTTCTGTGTATGCGATAAGTATAGGGTGATTTTTGAAATGGATCAAAGTGACCTTTGTTAAACGATACTGATGGAGATGTTTGTACTAAAGAGACGATTGATTAAAGGACGCGTGGCTGAAACATAATAAATTAGAATAGTTGTTCCTTTACCACTGTTCGTCAACTAACTGTACATAAATGTTACATTCTCTTTAAAGGACTACACGATTTACGCATCATTATACGCATTATCGGACATGTCATCAACAGGAGTGCATAAGGAGAAAAGAGAGAAGATGAGAATATTCATAAAAGCTGTGACAATGTCTCTTAAAGGACTTAACTTTCTGTTGTATTTTTCGTTATGTACTAACAAACTGATTGCAATCAGGAAATACATGGAAATGTCCGTAGAAAATGTCTAATGAGAATTTAAGTGCCTAGCACGAAACAGTACAAAAATGGACGGATGCGCACAAATCTTTCCTTTTTCATACAAATTAAAATTTGCTTTGTTTATTCTTTGAGTATTTAAAGAAAATTTCAGGTAGACCAGAGAAGTTACCGGATGTTTGTTACTCCTGGTGGGTACTTGCATCATTGAGCATGCTTGGACGATTACACTGGATTGATAATGTTAGTAATACTTTGAGATTATTATTTATTAGTATCTTGTGACACGAAACTTTACGTTATATATTCACAGCATGCTAGCAAATATTTGCGATTTATCTATTGAGTTTATCATTTTTTTTTTCAGAAATCGATGATAAAATTCATATTAGCTTGTCAAGATAACGATGGCGGTTTTGCTGATAGACCAGGAGATGTGGTAAGTCAATATTTATTTTGCATTTTCAGGGATGCATATTTTCGATATAACGAATAAATTCATTTGTTGATGTTAATACATGCATATTCTGTTCTATAATTATTTTGATAGATCTCATTTTCTGCAAATGTAGGTTGCTAAATAATGATAATCAGTTCATCTCACAGTTTGGATAGTTTGAAGAATCATGTGTGTTTTTTTTTCAGATTGTTTTTCTAACTTTTTTTTAGACTGATCCTTTCCATACTGTTTTTGGGCTAGCAGGACTAAGCCTATTGGGAGCTTACAATGAATCACTGGCAGCAGTTGATCCTGTGTTTTGTATGGGGAAAAAGTGTCTTGGTGATTTATCTATTTGTTAAAAAAAAAATCTTTATTGAAAAAAAATCATGGTAGGCACTTTGTTTTTCTAATCAGATGCTGGATAATTCACTATTGCGAACTATAACAATCTCTTTATGATGTTGTGGAGTTTTCTATGTGATATTTTCTGCATGTTCCTTTCTTTTTTTTTAGAACAAATATGTTTTAAAACAAATCTCCATAATAATAAAGAAATTATAAGATGCACTACTGAGTTTATTTCAATTTTTTGAACAAAGACTGAAAAAAAAAGTGCTGATGGAAAATGCTTTCCTTTTGCCTTATATTTTTTTTCTTTTGAAGACTGTTGTCATGTTTTAAGCTTTAATGAAGCAGCTAAGAAGAGAAGAGATTCAGTATTTTGGACATTTCTTATTTTATAAAAATTTAAAAAAAAAAAATTATTAAAATGGGGTCAGTATAGTGTGCATTGTATTGGTTTGGTGAGGAGAGCGGAATGAACTGGAAAAAGATAATTAAAGGATGCGATAGTGCACAACAGCAATGTATCTTGTCATCGTGTAACGTACTGTTTTATAGCCATTATAAAGCTTTATACATTAGATGGAAATGCGATGCGGCACGTGTATACAGCAAATGTTCATTTATCAATTGTCTACTTTAATAATTTTGATAAGTGTTAAGTTAATCGTAGTTTTCATCATTTTACAGATGCTTTTTTGCATTGTCGTTGGATTTATAAATATAGCAAATTGATGTTTCTGTTGGCAGTAGAGATTGCGTCCATTGATTTCTGAGTTATTTCTCTTTTTTTGATGGTCTTTCTATTTTTCAATATTTTAACAGATTGAAATTCACTTCTTCATGCATTTTTGTGGAAGATTATAATTGCATCAAATTTATTTAAGCAACAATTTTGGAATGTAGCATGAATTTTACAGAGATTTTTTTTATAACATTGTTTGACATAGATGACTTGGTTATTAAAGCTGAAAAAAGTCTTAATCAGTTCATTTTTATGCATTCTCAACTAATTCAGAGTTTTTTCCTGTAAGTTCGTTTTTGTTTCTATTAAAATGTTTTCATAGAAGCATCAGAAAAATATGGCTTGATGAAATTCCTTTTTATTTGTCAAAGTTATTCATCTAAATTTGATATATATATATGATTAATATTGTTCTTCTCTTAATGAATTAATTCGATTCCGATTCTGATAGTTTCAATATAAAGTATGGCGATGTATACGTTTCCAAATAAGTTCCAAATTTCAGCCGGAAATTTGGAACTCAGACTTCAGTTAATAGAAGATACATAGCAATATCTTCAATAAAAGGTGGATTTCGCTAAATTTTTTTGGATTAGTTGGAATATGTAAAATATTTACAAATGCCAAGAAATAAGCAACTTTAAGCTAAGTTACAGTAAGGAGCGAGGAAGTGGGATTTATGTGACTAACCTCACGTACAGAAATTAAGTTTGATTTACTGGACATGGAGTGATAATTGTAAAATGAAAATTAAAGAAGCTTTGTATCAATAGAGATTTATTAGAAGAAATGATATAATGAACACAAGACAATACAGATCAAAAAAAGATGCTTCCAGAAGAAAGATTCTATTGACAAAAAATATTTTCGCAAGTACATTGTCGCAAGTTATACGATGGAGAAAAGATGGCAATGCTTCCATGCAATATCTTTTTGCTTATGGTAATAATAAATCTCAAATATGTCATACATGTGAAATAAAAATTGTCATATTAAAATTTTAAATCTGGATCAAATCTGGAAATGGATTCAAATACAAGATTTGAAAATTTAAAACTAAATTTCGGTGAAATATTAACAAGTAAGTTTTTACCTTTCGCTAACCTGATTGATTGAAGAAAATTAATGAAACGGTTGAATAAAACACGGTGTGATTTATTCGAGAATTCGCATTACTGTAAAATTATCCATTACTGTACATTGATCCCTTATATTTCAACTGGAAGATAAATTTCTGAAAAGCGTCACACGGAAAAGTATTAGACGGAAACAACGCAACAGACTAGATGACGACAATCGTCACGATGTGAAATGAAGGAAGGAGGATGGGTTACTGTAAGATTTAATGGATGACTAACCTTCTTTCTCTTTTTCTCAGAAAGAAGAGAGGAGGGAAGGAAGGAAGACAGAGATTTGTTGCCCCTCCCAAAAATTTAAGAAAAATTGTTGATTGCATGAGATGACATTTCAGTGATAGGAGATTGCTAATGACATTACCGTGGAAATGTCCTCCTCTTCGACCTTATCAGCAACTTGGCAGCATTATTATCAGTTATCATCACCCACCATTGTATCCACCAAGAAATCTACTGATATTACAGTCATCGCTACAACTGCTAATTATGTTAATCAATCATGCACATATTGTGATTACTCTAGTGGCACTTTCTGCTACAACCAAAAGTAAGCTTATTTTTAAAAAATTGCAAGATTTCACCAATCAAATATTTTTATCCGTACTAAGCTTATCGATGATTTCTGGTTATTTTTTCATTCGCTGATTGGCAGAAGTGATACTATGAAGTGACCGCATAGCAATAGCCATTAATATTCAAATATGACATCATCACTTAGATCTTGTTAACAATAAAATAAACAAGTCTGAGGATTACACGGAACTTTACTTTTATGCAAAATTCAATTCCTAATATCCAAGAATGGATTTAAATAATTTGTTCAAATATTTATTTATCCGCACCAAGTTGTTTTGTCGCATGGGTTGCTTAATTATTTCTTATGTTCTAATTACTACTTTTATGAATATGTAGTACGAGGTGGCAAGCAGGAAAGTTCATAAGAAGGTCAACTTCTATGATTGGCTGAAATAACTTAAGAGTTGTTGCTATCCAAGAATTCATAATACAAAGCTATTGTTGGACTTACTTTCTTATGCGCAATTTGTCATTCATTTCACTTTTTTTTTCATCCTCTCATTAGTAGTAATATGTCAGATGATTAACATCGTATAAAATTACTGTTTATGATAGCTTACTGTAATCAGAACTATTCTAAAACAGAAGTAAGAAATGTAGGATTTGTGAATAAGTGAGTATTTCAGTTGTATTCAAAAAGAAGAGGAAATGGCGAAGTTGGAAATAAAAATACCACGAAGAAGTAAGGGTGGATCCCGACGATATAAAACACCGAGCCCGCAGTTGTTACGTATGCGACGTCAAGCAGCGAATGCACGTGAACGACGACGAATGAATAATTTAAACGATGCCTTCGATAAAGTAAATTCATTATCTATTGCTCATTCAGTCTATGGAAAAAAGTTGGATGAGAAATATAGATTATTAAGGAGCCAAAAAATATGAAAAATGGTTGAAAGAACTTGAAACCATATGATCGAAAAGGAAGATAACTTTTGAGAACTTTTAACTTTTGTCTGAAATGTTGACCCATCTTTTCATTTACATTTTACTTGATATTATAAATTTCGAAAATCCAATAAATCCGAGAAAATTATATTTAAGAATTATGATTATATTTAAGAAATATTTAAGAAAGAAAATTATATTCCCTTCCATTTCTTCCTATGTATTTTTATTATAAACATAAAATATACTTCATATTAGTGATGATAATTCATCAGTTAAAAGTCGATTGTCTAATTCAGAATTTTTTACCATTTATATCAGCCTCTATTACTAAGCATTAAGCCAACAATAGCATATACATATATAGATTATGCCTACAGACAACTTCTTTTCAAATGATCTTCTTTAGAAGTTTTCCTCAAACTTTTTTATTTTAGCTGCGAACTGTGCTACCATCGGTAGGAACTGGTCGAAGGTTATCGAAATTCGAAACTCTACAAATGGCACAGCAGTACATTGATTGCTTGGCGGAATTGTTGAATAAACCACAATAATCTGTCTTTTTTGTCTTGCATGTAAATAAATTTTCTCAAGGTTATTATTAATGTTCCATTTTTACCTCTCAGAATGGAGCAATCTTATGATACGTTATATGATAACACCCCTTTCCTAATTAACCTCATTATTACTGCTCAACTTACTATCTGTGAATTTTAAACAAAGTTGTGTCACTGTTTTATTTGTTTTTTCTTAAATTTGTGCTTTTATAGGATTAAATTAATTTCGCTGTAGTTTTCAGCATGTAGCGGAAAATATTTTCAAAATATTATAATCTGTGTCCAATGATCTCTATCAAAAACAATGAGAAGAAAACTTTTAAGCAAGCATGATTTATCAAAGTTCATCATTATCTTTTATCATTTTTGTTTGACTAAAATTAGTAACAATATATTGATCTTTTGATACTAAACTGAGAAGAATATTATTCTTATTTTCAACTGTGAACTTCGTGGACAAAGCTCCGTCATGTTTGTCTCTCTTTCCTTAAAGAGAGAAATGAGGTTAAGAGACAATTAATACATATGCATATAATTAATAGCAAATAAACAAAGGACCAATATTTAATAAGAATACAAGATCCTTACTGTAATCAATTCTGATAGATCGTATTAGACTTTGGAAGAGAATAAGAAATGATAAGTTTCCTTGGTGTAACAATACATCGAAATAATTACTGTTTTCAAGCATTCCAACAAAAAAAAGTGGGACGAAATTCTTCCCTTGTTTTGTCGCAGCACATACGTCATTACCGTGCGCAGATTCCTGGCAGCTTACCAAAGCGGTCTCATCCTTTGATGTGCGGTGTGAATTTATTTATTTTTTTTTTATTCATCTATTTCAAAATAAAACTGCTGGGACCATTAAAGGTTTCTTTGTGTTCTTTCTATTGCGCCCTGTGAAAATATCATTTTGTTTTATAATGAATATAAAAACTTTTGCATTACAAATCTTTTCTTAAGCAAAAGAAATTTTCATGAATTCAATACAAATGAATAAACAAGTACATTTGGGTATATTCGATGACTCATTTAGTTACTTAATTCCTCCAATTTTCCAAGGGGCCAATTCAAATTTTCTATTACAAAGTACCTTTTTCACTTTCATGTCTTAGGGATAAAACCTAATCATTTATAGTAGCGAAAGTCCTTTCGCGATATTAGCTTTCGTATTTTGGTTCGCCATTTCCTTATCTAGCGTTCGACGTTTCATACTTCTTTAGAGATTGCACAGTGTTGCACTGATGTCGTACAAATTAATTTTTAGGTCTATTACACCGCGAATTGTCTTACGGCACAACGTAACACTCTGCGTGATTCCTTTCAGATTTTGTAATGTTTTTGAAAGTTTTGATTCCCTCTCAATTTCTCAGCATACATCTATTATTATTAAAAATTACGAAGTTTATTTTTGAGTTGAAGTTAGTGAAGTAAGTTTAACAAGGGCTAACTAATGACAAATGCGACAAAAGCAACAGACATGCGATGCGACTTTGTGAGTTTCTTTGAGATCTTTTTTACGGCGATTGACTTATTGCGCTATCTCTGATCAGCATTATTGTTTATGTGTGTGCTGAACTCTTCTACGGCCGAGTAATTATGTGATAAGCCATCATTAGCATGGGACAATATTTGGAAGCGTGGAATGAAATATAATTACATGACCGTTGACCTTTGTTTGATGTTACCTGCACATTATTGTTGATAAATCTTTGCTTGAAAAAGAAGCAATTACCACCAATGATCGAATCCATCGTTATGCTCGCCTTCAGATTTATAAGACATGGCGGCAATATTTGCCATACAATTTAAGGGTCTCATAGCTAGAAAAAGGTATTTCTTGCTCTTAATTTTATTATTTCACCAGTCATAATTTTGCTCAATCTCATCCAGATCATAAAATGATATATTTGGAACTTCTTTGTAACTTTAAGTTTGCAAATGCAAATTTCATTCAAGGTTGAAAGACTCGATTTTCATTTGAAATTCAAATTCTCAAGCTCATCATCCGATTTCTACATTTGAATTTTATTCAAAAAAAATTTCTTCAAAACATAGAATTGTGATACCAAAAAATTTTCACAGTCCATTGACAGTTTAGTTTCGTTTCAGTGGTTGGCAAAATTCGGACTTCTTGCGGCGCTGCGATCGACAATGGAGGAAGTTTCATCCGGAAATTTGTTAGTGGAAGTTCTATTCCTCACTGTCCAATTCTCTCTTTCCCTGCATTCTTTACAACACCTCATTGCATGTGATGGTATTGATTGGTTGTGATAATTTTTAAGAAACTGCTCGAAAATTTAACACCTATTATTAATTGCTAAATTAATCATTTCTACCATTATTATTGCTTATTGATTTTAAGTGCTATTAGATTAATAGATTTTATGTATCACTGTGAAAATGAAAGTTAAATTTTAGTCCACTTCGACTAAATCTTCTTTATTTTGACTAAATCTTCTTTATATCGTATGGTAATAAAGGTTTATGAAGAATAGTGTTCAGTACCCGGAAGGAATTGATCGCGCATGAATTGTTTTTTTCACTGATCTTCATTAAATATCATTATGATATTAATTATGATGGATTGTGTAAGGTTATCATTCTTCCATAATCATATCACTTGATGTTAGGGATAATTGGCCATAAAGTTATTGGAACAAATCGCATTCATCCAGATCCTATTTCACAGTAACTTTCGTAAACTTGCAGGATGCCAACAATAGAAAATGAACCAAAGTTAGATTTCAAGGACGTTCTTTTGCGCCCAAAACGATCTACTCTAAAAAGCCGAGCGGATGTTGACCTTGTTCGAGAGTAAGTTTCTG
>KZ271574.1:151351-163141 GCA_002249935.1 Onchocerca flexuosa
GATCTGCCAGGGATATCGCTGCCCGTACTGCAATTGAAAATCGGCGTGCCAATTATCATATTGCGAAACATCAACCAGCCAAAATTTTGCAACAATATGTAGCTTGCAGTGAAAAAATTAATGAGAGATGTCATAGAATCAACAATCTTGACAGGACCTTCCAAAGATAAAGATATCCTCATTTTTCGCATTACTATGATTCCACGGATATACCATTTCAATTTAGAGATTGCAATTCCCAATTCAATTGGCGCTTGCATTCACATCAGCAAAGCTCAGGGCCAATCTTTAAAATTGCGCGGTTTAGATCTATAGACGGATTGCTTCTTATATGGACAATTATACGGTTGCATGTTCTAAAATCAGTAAACTAGAAAATCTCTATATTTGTGCTAACAATGGAACAACAAAAAATATTGTATACCCACAAGCGCTGTGAAAATAATTTTTTCAACATTAGAAATGTATGCTTTCCCTTTTCTTTTTTTTTTTTTTAAATTCATTTAACCAGATTGAGCTACAGCCACGCATGTATGTAAAGCGTGTATAAAACATGCGCGTATTGAAATGCAACATTGTGTCAATATTTCAAAGTAATAGGTAAGGACTTTCGGAGATCTTAGATTTTCAACTAATATAGATAAAGAGCTTGTTTGAGAAATTCCGAAGATTTAAGATTTTGAAAAACGAGCATTTACATTTTTATTTATATATATTTTTCTTTCTGACAGCTAGCTTAGAATAAAATTAACATCCTTACATAAATAACAGCTGCAAGTTCTTGCCTTACTGAATCACCGATAACCCATGATTTCTTCGGATTTTCACCATTATCATATAATGTGAATTGTGTGCCCAAAGCATTTGATCTAAACTTTAAAAAATATTTATTTGTATACATAATATTGAGACAATTATTACTTGAATTTTTTCGACGCAGTTATGATTTGGTAAATATAAGTATGAAGATTTCAGCAAATATATGAAATATGATGAAACTTAGTTATAATTGATTTAATTAATTAATTTATTGGAGCATTTTGCTTTATTTTGATATAACAGTTAATCCAATTAGATCGGATGAATAATTAAAAGACTAGTTGAAAAATTTATTAAACGAAATGATTTGATGGCTAATATTACATGAAGCTGCAGACATTTGATCCCAACGTCTTATCATCAAGAGATATACTATATAAGCATTTCTGATAACTTCTGATAACAATTACTTTTTTAATGAAATTTACAGAATATAAATTCTGCAACTTTCTTGATATCACTTAGATTAATGAAAACAAAATTTTTAAATTTATAGGATCGAAACTTGTTTCATAAATTAATCTGAAATAACTTTTTTTTTAATAATTCAAACCAATTTTTACCTTACTTTTCCGATGAAAGAACTGCCAGAACGTTTCAAATCGGTTGGATCAATCGAAAACAAATAATTAGCTGTGGCACTTTTTTTTCTTCTACGTGCAGCCAAAAGAAAAATCTAGAAATTTTAACACATAAATTTCCTATTTATTCGTAATTCTTAAAATTTTTTTACGGAAGAAATTTCTATGCAATTTGGTAAAAAATTTCTATGCAATTTGGCAGTTGAATTTCATAATAGAAAATTTATCGTTTAACATTAGTATTTCGAGCAAACTGATTATTTTTCGAAATACATCCGAATATCTTATATTATTCAGTTTGTCATAATTTATTTGATTATGTCTGTTCATATTTCTTTAGTAAAACTATCAGAAAGCATAGTAAACTACTTTTTTGTAGCCAAATTCTTGGCTAAACTTCTGTTGAGTATTTCAGTATTAACCAGCAATAAAAAAAATATGGAATTCTAATAATAGATTATACTTTCAAAATTTATTCATAATTTTTATTTTTAATTAAATAGATGTGTAGTATATAAACTTATATACTCTTTTCTCGTCATCTTTTTCAAGATGTAGATAATAGATCGGATAAATACTGCGATCGACTCCCTTTTTATCCCGTGTTATGCGACATTTATAAGTGACATTCCTTCTTGCTGGTGATGTTACGAATATTTCCAAATTTGTTATAATAGTATTCAAATCTGGATTTTCAATCACTATAAATTTTCATAATAATTTCTATTCGTATATTTCTAATTTTTACTGATAAATTCGTTATTAGAAATCTTTGAAAAATTCAAAATTCGTGAATTTTTTCTTTGCTCTATCATTCAAATTGTTAGAATCAAAAAAAGAAAAGAGGGGAACAAATAATTTAGTTAAATATGTAAGTAATGAAAACTTAAATGGTAAAATGTTTTCTTCAATTTCATCTTTATATGGTTCAATCACTGCTTCTTCGTCGTTAATTATCGCACTTGTACTACTTGGAACAGATGTGGTAGTTGTCAAATTATGCGTTGGTTTACAAATATTCTCTTCCGAAGAGCTGCAATTAATTAGTCATTTTTAGTTTTAACACAATCTTAATTGAAATATAAAGAATATTACATCGAGAATACTCGATAATCTCTGATGTCTTGTATAATGTTCCAAGTAGAGATTCAAAAGTTCATAATAATTTTATTTTCTGTAAAACTAAGCTAAATCATTGAAATAAATATAGTAATCACATCGATTCATAAAATTTTGAAGTAAAAAAATATCTCAAGGGGTCAAATTGCAAGTAAAATTTAGTAAAAAAGTAATGACCAATAATGATGGTTAATTAGTGACTATCAATTTACTGACCATGAAAACTTCGTTCAGACTTCTTAGTTTTTTTTCCTCTTTTTTTTTTCATTTTTATTTAATTTAATCTAATTTAATTCATTTTTTGAATACCCCGACAATATCCAAAAAATAAATTATCAATGAAAAAAGGATTGAAGAAATAAATAAAAATGAAAAATAGCTAAATTTTTATTTTTTCTATCCCTAAGATTATTTGATATCAATAAATAATATTTTAATTGAATAAATAATATCCGAAAATGGAATATCTAAATATGAATGCGAAATAGTGAAATTGAATATCAAAATTTTAATAAAAATAAATTCTGTAACTCTCAATATTACATATTAACACTAGTTGTTGATAAGCAGATGTTTATTTAAATTATCGCATAAATGAAGTTAAACCTTTCATTACAGTGTGATGTCATAACTGTTGCAACGGTTGATCCGGAAGTTACTGGTGCAACGGATGATCCGGAAGCCACTGTAGCAATGGTTGATTTGGAAATCACTGCTGAAAAGGTTGATTCGTAAGCAGCTGTTGGAACTGTTGATTCGAAATCCACTGTTCCAACAATTGATTCGGAAGCCAAAGTTGGGGATGTACGATCCGGATCATCCAATGATGTATAAGATAATGGTCCGTTGTAAATATATGGTTTATTGTAATCTCTCGCCATTGCCATCAACATCAGAGATGTATCGTTTGGTCGAACGTTTGTTGATGAAAGTCGACGCTTTTGTCGCAAATGTTCTTCCATTATTTTTTTCTGTCAAATAGAAGAAAGGTTAAATAAGAAAACACCAGAATTATATAAAATTAACTATTTCACTCATAAAAAAACTGAAATTTTTTTCATTAAGTGAAAATTATTTTATTTCACAAACTAATTTCATATTTACAACAAAACAAAATTTTGAACAGAAATCCTCCAAAAAAACAAAAAAAAATGTTAATAACATTATCGATAATGGCAATTAATAAGATTTATGTATTATCTAGTTTTTTTCTTATGTCTATTTCAAGTCAAATGAAATTTATAAATCACAAATGTCCTCTCATTTTCAAAAATACCTAAAAGTTTTGAAAAAAAATTCTGTTTTTTCGCTCTTTTTCCTATGCATATTTAAAATGTTAGAAAAAAAGTGATTGTCTTAAATAGATGATTGATATAAAAAAAAATGATAAAGGAAAAGAAGATGACAAAAAGTTAAACTTTATCAGTTATGATTGGTTTTAATTTGATGATTTGCGACTATGGAATAGACATTGCATAAAAAGCAAACAAGACTTATAAACTATTACTCTTCCAAGGGTAGGCCTTTTTCTGAGTAAGCCTTTTTCTAATAACTAATGAGAATATGTTGATGTTTGTTTTCTTGATAAACCTCGTTGTTTTCATACTTCATTTCAACTTCTCAGTTATTTTAATTAGATTTTAACTTCTCAGTTATTTTAATTAGATTCATTTTAACTTCTCAGTTATTTTAATTAGATTCATTTTAACTTCGCAGTTATTTTAATTAGATATTAGCTCAAAATAAGCGGACAAAACAATGCTTCAAATTAAAAAAATGAAAACAAAATTAATCAGTAAAAATCGAAATTGCTGAAAATCGAAATCAACCAAATGTAACGAAAAAAATTTTTAAGGTCAAAAATGGATTATTAATCACCCTTTTAAAATTGAATACTGAATTTTTTTCCGCATCCATTTTTTGGAAGAATTTTAAAAAAGAAAAAAATCGGAATTAAATTTTTACAGTTGAATAAACTTGGCTTTTTGATTGTTGCTTTAAAATGCATGCTGATATTGCAAATGAAAATTTTATTCAAAAGCAAAGCTTATTTCTCAATATTTTTTCTATGTATCTCCAATATATAAAGTATTGGTTTTTCACTCGAGAAAATTCAGTCTTAGGAAAATTTAGAACTTTTTCAGTTTATATTTACTGTTAACAAATCAATATCAAATGTAAAAATTTATTTTCATTTTAATCAAATCGATTTTGTAAGAAATGGAAGAGAGAATCACCCTGAAAAAATTCATGGCCATCTGGTTAATTATCAGGATTATTTTAACTTTTTTTTGGTTATTTTTGAATAATTATAATAACTAAATGCAATATTTGTATCATAATATAGCTAATTCGTGAGTGGTAATTAATTAAGTCATTGTTACCAATCACTATCCTATATATAATGGATTATTATCGTAATTAATATTTACAGTAATAAAGAATAATTATAATCACTGTATAACAAATGATTATATTTCTATATTATGAATCCGAAAGAATCATATATTCTAGAATTTCGGTTTCAAAGTTTAAAAACAAAAAGTGCAGTAATTGTTTATCAACAAGAAATTCAAAATCACAAAAACTCTCGAGATCACTGAAATTCCTGATTGATTCATTCAATGATATTAGAGAATATCAAGTGTTGCTATTATATGCTAAAACCAAATGAAGTAATCGTTACGAACAGGAAAGAAAATAATTCTGCTTTGAAAAATGCCGAATTTTCATATTTCAAAGAAGCCTAAAGAAAAAAAAAAGAAAAAGAAAAATGATGACTTTGGCCAATTGAAGGAAATATAGCCTAGAGGCTATTTTTAATCCATGAATGACACATTTTTGACAGAATCATTCATATCATTCATGTTTCATGACAAAATCACTCTATCCAAATCCTTTCCTCATTTTCCTCATTTCATTTGCCTATATTTAGCATTTTTTGATCTCTCACCTTTTGCAGTACCAATCTTTTCTTTTTTTTTTATGTAAGATGATAATTAAACAGTTTATTATTTGCCACTTCCTTTTTTTTCGTCAATATTTTTTCAAAATTTTGTTCCGCAAAAAAAATATAAATTTCTGATAAGTCACAGTATTTTTTAGAATTATTCATGTATTTTATATTTTCATTTTTATTAATAAAATTTGATCTGAATAAATTTATTTGAAGTGCACAGTGCATATTATTTATTAATGTTAATATTAATTATGCATTAATCATGCTAATTATTAGTTTGCATATTAATTAGTTGATGTCAAATAGTTTTGAATTGATGATCTGACCGGAATATTATGAAATAATGGTTAGTTCCGATATTCGGAAATATTATCATTCCTGTGAATCAGAAATTTTATAAAATTGTACGATTACAATAGACAGATGAATAAAATGGAATAAACCTGTTTTTCCAGTCTTTGCTTCATCCATTCTTTATCATTCGACATCATGAATAGCTGATATTACAATAACTAATCAACTGAATCCTGAAATTGCAATTCATTAAATAAAAAAATGTTCAAAAAGCAATCTCAAAAAACATTTTCAAAATAGTTCAAAAGCAAATTTCTAAAATGAACGGAAAATTGATGTTTTTGGTATAAATTATTTGAGAATTAAACAACACACTCTCATTCTATCTTAAATTAGCTTAATTATAGTGGTACATTTTATTTTGATGGCATTACTGTTAGGATTACAGACAATTATGATAACTTTTTCGAAATTAGTCATGTGATTGAAAAAGAGTATAAATTAGGATAAATAAATGAAATTGATATTTTGTTTCATTTAATGCACTTCCAACTGGCGATGCTCAAATGGCAATTGAAATCGATTTGAAAAGATTTGAAAAATTAAGTTTGCAAAAATAAATTATGCCATAAAAAATTATTGCAAAATTGATTTTCAAACAGAATAATTTTATTATATTTCAGCGAATTATATATTAGTTTTCCTTTTTTTTTTTCAGGTAAAAGAATAAATGTATTGTATCGCAAACCCTAATATAACTTGAGATAAGCTGAGATTAAGTAAAGTAACAAGTTTGCTAAAACTATTCCATCAGTAATGAAATGTAAGTGAAGTAAATAAAAGCCTAACACTCAATAAAAATTTTTATTTAGTTACCAAGGCAACAAGAGATTAGCAATCCATAACGAATTAAGTTTTCGTCGATTTTTGAAAGAAATTGGTCACTGGAACAGGGACTATAAATAGAGCTTTATTTTTTCAACGTTCTTTTTTCGCTTGGCCAATAAAAGAAAGCTGACGAAAAAAGAAAATGGAAAGTGAATATATCAAATACATACTCCTTACGGATTAATTATATGAGTTCTAATCTTCAAATAACACTTCTATTTATACTAAAATGTTAGTTTTTCCCAGAAGAAAAGTTTTTTTCTTTTTTAAAGAAAAAAAGTTTGAGGTAATTTGTGTTAAACTGACCTCGCAATTTGTTTTGAACATTAGCTAATCAGTTAAGAATATCATGTAATCAATATCAGCTAGTTAATCAGTTAACAGTATCATGTTGTCAATCGATATATTGACTGGTTTGTTCAAAATATTATAGAAGTAATTGGAGTGATAAATTGGATCACTTGATATTAATGCTAATTAGTCGAAATACTTCGTAATTAATTTACTGAAGACAATTTTGTTCAAGATTATTAATCATTTAGTTGTTGATTAGTTGAAATATTAACTAGTATACTTTATCTAATAAAGTATTATGGTGCCATTCGATCAAAAAAATTAATTGCAAATAGTCGAAATATTACTTGTTCTAATTATCTTTTTAATTCATTCTTCATTCCTATCAAATTTTCTCATACATTTTACAATCTAATTTTAATTCATTATTCTATTTCATTATGTAAGGAATATTTTCATCAAATTTAATCACAAAATAGTTTAGTTAATCCAAATTAATTAATCGAAATAATAATAATATCAATTAAGATTATATGTATGATTTGAATTTCGTCAGAGAATAAAAAGTGCAATTAATGATAAGCTGTTAAAGAGAAGGTTGGCTAAATAATAAACATAATATCACTATAAACATTAAAACATTTTCATGGCAAGACATTAAAAAGATTTATTTCTTGGTAAGAATTAGGAAAAGCATTAATAAAAATGAATACGATGACAAAGTGCGTTGGTAATGGAATTAGAGAATTTTGCAAAATATTTGTTTCACTCTTGATGATACAAATTTTTATAAAGGGAAAAAAAGTGTTTGTATGTCGAAGGAAGCAATTTTATACCAAATAAATCATTAATGAAATTAATTTTTCAATTAAGAAATGACAAAATTATTGCTGGGATTATTGCTCATTTTTAATAATTATTGCTGGGACTATCGCTTGTTTTTAATAATTATATCGTTTGAATTATTAATCATCTTATGGAATAATCCTACAATTACCCGCAAATTCAAATTTAGTGATCGAAAATCAACAGTACATTCAGAAAAACATGATGGAAAGTGTCGACAACAAGCCTAATTAATTTCAACATAGTTGTAAACAAGCTTTCCATAATCATCATGAAACTAACTACAAATATTGTCATATTAAGCTAATCATAATTGTAATTATCAATGCTTTCATCAGTCTTAAAGAAAAAATATATGAATCGATCGATTTCTTCTGTTTTTTTTTATTCGAAATGAAAAAACAGTAACTCATATCATTTCTCCTTTACTCATACTCTTAAATGAATTGATGAATGAAAGTAAGCTACTCAGAAATTGAATTAGAAATGAATAAAACATGAAGTAGAGCAAGGAAAACTGTTTTTAATTTTGAATCCAAATTTAATTTTGTCCTTCTCCTCTCATCATTTTTCATTTCATTTTTCTAAAAAAAGAAAAAGAAAACGTTTTTTTTTCTCCTTTTGGATTAAAAAGAATGAATGTTAGGGATTATTACATAGTTTTAGCTTCAATTTGCTCAAATTTTGCTCATAAAGTCTGCAACATCAAATTGAAGGAAGAAGGAATCGAAGCATCATTGAAAAAAAAAAAAAAATGATTTTACATACATTTCTTTCTTTCCTTCTTTTTTTCTTCCGATTAATCATATAAAATTGTACACAATTTGCGTCATTATTGACAATGCTGAAAATCAGTTTACAGTTGATTAAATTTGAATTTGAAATCCGATTGTTTCAAATTGTCATCATAATTTTTTGAGATAAAATCGTAAAGATACTGTTTAAATGATAAGGCAATTCTTGGCTTTAGTGTTCAGCCATTTATGCAATTATTTCGATGTTTTTTTCTTCCCGAATTATTGATCCAAAATATTTCAAAGAATCAATTGGACAGCTTAAGTAAAAATTTATACTGTTCTGCAAAAACTAATTAAAATGAAATTCATTAATTAGAAATTCATTATTCGTCTTCTCATAACCGTTTCTTTCTCGCTATTTTCATCGATTTTCATCGTCTTCCCATTCTTTCTCCTTTCTTTTTTGTTATCTCTAACTATAACTTGAATAATTCCGTTACGATCCCTTCATTTCTCATATTCTCTTCCTCCCCCGCAACATGTGTCTCGCACATTATATCTTATCAATCCTCCGCTCTCCTAGTAACTAAACTATTTCTCAGCTCAAGAATCTCTGATAAGATTCCTCCACCCTCTTTCTTTCCCTCTTTACCATTAGATGAAGCTCTTCTGCCAAAATCCCCTGATTATCATGTCAGAATTATTCATTCAATTAAATTTTCAAATCTCATTCAGACCAATCATTCAGGAGCAATCATCGTAACACATCGAAGGCGCGGTTTGTAAATTAATTGTGAATTAACTAATCGGATAATTATTCGTAGTATTTGCCCATTGATGAAGGTGTGTAGGTGATTCGTGCTTGGCAGTTGTTCATGATCCATAAAAAACTATTTATCGATCTCATTATTGATCAATTGATTGGACAGCTGATCAATTGTGGAAGTATTAAAGGAGAACGAGAAGTTTTAAAGAAATATTTACTTTTTCAATAATAAAATTAACTTCAGCATTGATCGAATCAATGGCAGAGGACGAATTAGAAACGTATAAACTATGGCGAGTTCGAAAGACAGTTATGCAGGTAATAGTATTGTCATTCGTGTACTATAATCATAGGATAATGATTAATTGCTCTATACTTATATGATGGTAGTGACAAATATATTGTGATAATGAGATAATGTGAGGTATTCGATGTATGCAAGCGGTAGTAACGCTCTGCATTCTGTCGATTAGTTAAATCGAAGAGAATAGCTGAAAAATCAGTGAAATTTTTCGAACGATTTTCATAACAATTTGAAATTGTAATGACAAGATAGCGATAATTGTGTTCTACCAGCAGGGTATTGATAGATTTATAGTGATATGATAATGACGATGATTTTATGTCGTTGCCAAAATAGTGTAGCATAATAAAAAATCAATTGTATCTACAGTAAATAGTTTGATGACAATTGCAATGATAAATGTGTAACAGTTAATGAAACAGTAATGATACCTAGTGATAAGGTGATGAAAATGATAGCTGTCAGTGATAATAGAGCAATAAATGAATAAATAAATAAAATTTATTTATTCCGGTTATTATGATGATTGATTGCTAAAGTAATGATTATGGTACGCGATTGATCATAGTTAAACATATAAGAAGTCATAATTAAGGGGTCGAATGATGAATTTATTAACGATGAACTACATTCACTCTTACATTCTAAACATTCTGCGCTTGATTTATGAACAGATTTGGTTATATAATTACACTATAATGAAATTTAAGTTTAGTTTTACAAGGAATATTAATAGGCTGACCGGCTATCATTTTTATAATATTTCATGATTTTTGTAGAAATCAGCCAGGTTTTGCCGAAATTTTTTCAGATCTTTATGCCGTTATGTTTTGCAGATGTGTCATGATCGTGGATATTTGGTAACACAGGAAGAGTTGGATCAAACATTGGAGAATTTTAAGGATACCTTCGGTGATAAACCAAGCGAACGACATCCATCTCGTAATGAATTAACTGTTTTGGTGGCGCATAACGATGACCCAACAGATCAGATGTTTGTGTTTTTCCCGGAAGATTCTAAAATTGGAATTAAAACAATTAAGGTTAGTGTTTTTTATTTTCTTTTTTAGAAACAATTTTAAAATTTCTATTTTTTCTTCGGGATTATTCATGCAAATGTTCTGATGTGATTACATTACATATTTCTATATATTTTAATTTTTTCATCGTTCATAATTTTTTACTTTTTTAGGCCATTTGTCAGCAAATGCAAGAGCAAGCAATCACACGAGCAATTATTGTCGTACAGACTGGCATGACTCCATCAGCCAAACAAGTTAGTTTCGTTTTGATAGTTTAGATTTTAGATTCGAAGTTTCCAAAGGAATTGGTTTGCATTCTGAATTTTAACACATTTAATTTTTCATGACGTTTCTCGATGATGGCGCATTAATAAAACTCTACATCGAATTCTACAAAGAACTTCTGATATTAGTCGTTTTGTAGCGTTCAGTTTAAATTTATTCTTTGGTCAAGATTTTGATGAAAAATTCTTTTTCAGTATTTCCAACATTACTGTATAACTAAGTTTTATGACCTTTATTTTACCTTATCATTTAGCATGAATTAGATTTTAAGTTGTTAAAAGTGGTTATTGATAATTTCTCTTCCCAATATTTTTTCTTATAGTCAGAATATGTTCCTGGCGCATCGCGCAGACTGAAATTCAATTTCTTTCTTTTAAAGTAATATTTCATTCGCTTCATATATCGTTCTGGATGCAGAAAATTCTGTATTCTGTATACTTCTCAAACCACTTGATAACCTGCATTCCTTTATCAATAATCGAATATGGTCATAGGCAATAGCTGATATGGCACCAAAATACACATTAGAACAGTTTCTGGAAGCTGAACTTATGGTCAATATAACGGAACATGAGTTGGTACCGGAGCATGTTGTTATGACAAATGAAGAAAAGAACGAATTACTCAATCGATAGTAAGTTGATCGAATTATTTATAGAATTTTAATTCATTTTATTGATCTTTCCTGCTTCATTGTGATAGCAGAAATTTATGAGCGAAATAGATCAACCTTTTCAACACTCGATGTAAATTAACAAGCACCAAACAAAAACAAAAAAAAAAAAAAAAAAAAAAAAAAAAAAAAAAAAAAAATAAAAAAAAAAATATAATTTTTTTAAAAAAAAAAAATTTTTTTTTTTTTTAAAAAAAAAAAAA
>KZ271574.1:163241-190079 GCA_002249935.1 Onchocerca flexuosa
TATAAAAAAAAAAAAAACAAAAAAAAAAAAAAAAAAAAAAAAAAAAAAAAAAAAAGAAAAAACGAGAACTTAAAGATAAATTAATGATTCTTTAAAAAAAAAAAATTTTTTTTTTGATTAGCAGAAAAATGGATTAAAAAGCAAGAATAATTGAATTAATATTTAGTATTAGCATCTATTTTTTAACGTATTAGCATATTTATTATATATTAGTATAATTGGTGTATTTATTATATTGGTATAAGTATATATATTGTCCTAATATGTTTGTTTAGTGCTAAAATAAAGTTGAGCTTTCGTTATAAAAAAGAATTTATAATAATAGTAGTATTTTTCACTGGTACGAACGATTTCCTTTGAAATTTGTATAGCAGTATATTCTTTGCTAAAATATTCATTAGTTCGTGAATAAATTTATTACTAATCCTACTTTTTCAGTAAGCTTAAGGATACGCAATTACCACGAATTCAGCAGAGTGATCCGGTGGCTAGGTATTTCGGTTTACGACGCGGACAAGTAGTCAAAATTATTCGACCATCTGAAACTGCTGGAAGATATATTACTTATCGACTTGTTGTATAGCATATATTATCAGTATATTGATATCTTCTCCAGATCGTTATTCTTGAATTTTTATCTGATTTTGGATTTTAAATTCTTCTGTTTTTTAAATTTCATGCACTTTCAAAATTAAAAATTTTACTTTGTTACATGGAATTTGTAAAGATTTTTCACTTATTTTTGTTTACATTTTTCCGTTGTCTGTTTATTTTTTGCTTTGCTATTGTTTCTTCCGTTCATATTCTGTTGATTGTTTTGTTTGAAGATTGTAAAATGCATTTGAGCCGTATTAAGAATAGTTATAAATGAAAAGAAGCATGTATTTGTGCTAATCTCATTTTCAGAACTATAACTGGATAACGTAAGGTCTTAATCGAAAATATCGGTAAGCAATCTTATTATAAGAACTAGGCATGATTTGTTCGTGGACGAGATACATTTCTAGCAATCTTAACTTTCCCAAATACCAAAAAAAAAAAAACTTTCCGAAATTTCCCCGAAACTATTGGAACGATAACAATTGTTTATCTCATCAAACGCTATAAGTTTCATAAATTATCGAAATCGACGCATATAAATCTCAATAATTTACTGTAACTTTCGGTCCGAATTCAATTATCATCATCTGTGAACATCATCAATAATTTTCTCGGAGCGTGATTCGAGCTTGGCAAGAAAAAGGACGAGAAAAAGCTTTAAGTTGTCGAAATTTCTTATTAAATTCTAGTCTCACTATAATTTTTAAATTATATGGCATGCAGAATAGTAGTTGATTATTTTCACGCATCACTTAATTTTAATGAAGCGTCAAACAGTCGACCATTCGAATCTATCAAATAATGTTCATTGCTGAGTACATTTCTCATTTCTTAGGATACTGCTCATTTAATTTCATCCTGAAGTTATATTCCATCATTATTAATGGCTTGAGGTGAAAGTTGCCGCATTGATTTGAAGATTTGATGCCTTGCTATAGTCTGTTGTTTTTTTCTGATCGTAATTAGCATGTTTCTGATTAACAATCAGATTCAATTTTTTCGATTTGGCAGACGGGATATAATCAATCCTTGCAATTTATTTCCAAAATTTCCAGGTAATGTGTCAGAATAGAACTGAACGAGATCGTCAACTTCAAATAAATAGCGCATTTTTACAAGTAATACTTCTGGTTCTATTCTATCTATTGGCTATTTTCATAAACTTTCTTTTTTCACTGCCAATAATTTGTTGAAATACATCAATGCAAATAAATGACAGTTTATGTTATATCCAAGAAGTAAAAAATTTTCAAAAATTGTCCTTATTGATTGATTTTTTTTTTCTGCGATTCAACGCTATCACCTTCTTCAATTTTGAGGATTATCAAATCAACCAATCATTCACTCATAATTTCATTCTCTTCAAAAATTGCTCGAGAATCCATTTGATACTTTGTCATTTGGCTTATTTAATAAATTCTTTCAGCTTCGACAAATAATTCCGAGCTATCCGATCAATAAAAAGATGAGCAAGCAAGAGATATTACGTGGAGCAATTCGTTATCTTCGAATCCTAGAATATTTACTTGGAATGCGAAATAATTTTTTAGGATAACATGAAAAATTAATTAATTAATAGGCAAAGTAAATATATTTGGGTGTTTGATTATTAAATGCTAAAAGTTTAAATTTATGGAAAGTTTTGAATCCTCAATGATGAATCCTCAATCAGTTGTAAGTGATTTTGTAATTGTAAATTAAAAGTTGTATTCATTATAATAATCTAACTATTAATGAATTATTTAATAATAAATATGTGTAATGATAAATCTAAATTTTCCTAAATTTATTGCTAAATTTAGGAAATAATAATATTTAAAGATCAGAAATCAAAACGTAACAGTTCATTGTATTACCTTTTGAATAAAATAAATTCATTTACTTACTTATGCATAATTCAACACTGTTAATTTTCTCGACGTATTTGCTCGCGAATCCATTGCGAATCATGGTGATATATTGGGTTTGATAACAGTAATATGGCCCTTTTGTATGTGAAATAATATAATATTGCTGCTGAAATGAACCATAAATATTAATCCAACTATTTTCATTTCACTAAAATAAATTAAATTTTCAATGCAAAATTTAAAAGAAAAAAAAAATTGAATTTCTTGTTTTTTAATTCAGTTTTTTTTCAACGTATACATACTGTTTCATTCTCTTTTTATCATCCATCTCGATTGAAATCAGTTTTTCGAAGGATGAATACGTACTTCTCTTTTTTTCTCTTTTCAAACCTACTTATCAGTTGATCATATGTGTAACGTTTATCATTTATCAATAAAGCAAATAATGTAGATTTTCACTGCTTATCACTTCTTATCACTGTAATAACAAATATAATTTATTAAAGTAATTAAAAGAAGCGTAAAGCGAAAACTTACCTATTTGTTGTAAAACATACAGTATAAAAGTAATTATTGACCACTTACTTTGGTCTGTGACGTACCAACGATGACGCTGCAAGAAACGTGTTATAAGAAACGTACGTCATTCTCAATTTTTTTTTTTTTTTACGAGACAAATCGGATGATTTTAGTATACGGATTGTATTAATTTAAAAATTTTTAATAAAATACTACTAATAATTGCTGCAAGAAAGAATTGCACATGAATTCGTTTTTCAACAGAAAAAATGTTCAAGTAAACAAATTTTTGTTCATTATATTTTTTACTTCATGCTTGATTTATTTCCTTATCTTTGAAATAATCTCAAGCTATGGTTTATTTTTTTCAAATTAAAATTTTTTCATTATTTATAGAAAAAAGAAAAACTTTACTTGGATTTCCATTCTCAGGAACAATTTATGCTAATTTTATATTAACAAATTCGAAACTACGAAAACCTTTGTCTTTCTTCATGATTTTTTTTCTCTATTTTTACAGCTACTATTGCCGATGTTGTCTTATCAGCAGATCCTTCATAATCATTATTCTTTATGATATGGCATTTCATGATCATCCGGGACTGATCGTTGTGTGATTTATTCTTACTAAGCTGAATTGAATCATCCGGAACCATTGCATGATGCAATTTTATTTCAATTTTAGTTGCATTCTGTGAAAGAGAAGAGAAAAGTTATCGAATTACCATATCATAGAAATGGTAAAGTATGGATAATGCAAGATATACTGAAGATACAATAATTGTTGATGCAAATTTGCTGAGCAATAAAGTGATAAGGCCTGCTTGAAAGACAAATGTTGATGAAAAAGCTATGAGAATAACAATAATACTGAGTACAATTAATGTATCTTGCAATCTGCAATAATATTAGATTTATGTCAAAAACCCAAAAATTGCGCAGAAATCAATCAATCAATAATTTCTGTTAAATCTTATTATCACTAGAAAAAATGAAAATTTGTATAAGTGAATAAGTAAATTTACAGAATATCATCATATCAAATATTTGAAATATCCGCCTCATCATTGTAAACATTCATTCCGATTTATATCTTTTTATTCAAAGTTTACGCAATCTTCGATGCTATTCGTTATTTTAGTATGACTAAAAATTTTCATTAATTTTTTTTTTTATTAATTTTTTATTAACGAATTGTGTTGGTAAATTAGTAATACAGAAATAATAATTATCAATAGTCTTACAAATGAAGCATCAGCTGGACGGCATCATTCGTTGTAATTATGAAAGTGAGAATATTAAATATGAAATCTAATGAGATCATACCAATTTGTATCATTAATAAAACACCGTATTTTTTAGCCATTATTACAACAAATCGTTCAACTGAAATTAAAACATTATTAATTAGCTAATAGTTGACATGCATACGTAGATATTGAAGGAGTAATGCAAATATTAGTAATTATTTTACTTAATTAAAATTATTTAATTAAAATAATCAGGAAATATTTGATCTGAATAAACAAAGCCAGGTTGAAAAGGTCAAGAAACAAATATTCCGTTTGATCAGAGAAAATTTGAGATAATTCTCAATTTATAAAATTACTTATCTAAAAAGGTAAATAAACGGAAAAAAACTTTAGTTACAAAAATATTTTTAATGATGTTATGAGATAAATTTGTGATGCAATATGAAAAAAGTCTTGGAAATGTCAGTTGATAAAAACTATTCTTGAACATTATCTATCATCGAATCACTAAAGTTCGTCTCATCTCTTGATTTTTCGCATCATCCCCAACTATATTTCTAAATTAATCAGAATATTCAAATTTTGATTGCACTTTGAATAGGATTTAACTATAGTTGTTTTGCATTTGTTAACTTAGAAAAAAAAAAATCGATCAAGCGTTTGATATTTCGTTTCCTTGGTAACACTTTTAATAAACCTGAAGTGTATTATATTCTCAACAAGTAATCAAATTGCAATTATTAGTGGAAAAGGGAATCATATATAATTTGATTTCCATTCAGTAAAAATCTACCTGTAATTTACCAGACAATTTCATTGCTATGATTAAAAAGTTTTGGTTTAATATTTCAAAAGATTGTAAAAACTATCTTAATTAAGAAATTATTCACAGAATTGTGAAATTTCGTTACAACTAATCAATTAATTATTTTCACATGCTTTCTACAAATATACAGTAATTCATGACATAAACATGAGACACGTAAGTATGAAGCATGTAAGTATGACACGTGTGATACAGTATGATACAACATGATTTATATAAGGTTGTATGATACAGTATGACACACACACACACACACACACAAATACGTTGCATATGCTCAAACATGATTTTCGTCATATTATTCATTCCAAGTAATTTTACATATTATTGCTTATTATATCTTTTCTCAAAATTATTTAACGCGACAAAGATTGGTATATCATTTGATCAGTTTATCATCAAGTACTGATAAAGATTGATCAATGATCGATAGAGATTACTGATCATGTTCCACCAAAGTTACGGTACTTTTATTTGTATATTAATTACCTTAGTCAACGTTTTACATCTAAACGAAAGAATGTATTGATAAAATCCTAAATGGAATCTTTTCATAAACTCAATTTCATATCGAAAAAAGTATTGATGGCTTTATCTGTGATATCTCAAGTACTTAAATTTCTGATTATTTTTAAGTATTTACTTAAAAAATCATTGCCAAATTTACTTTTGCTGCTTACCCGAACATTTTGTTGAATAGATCTGGATCATATAAATTAAATAAAATTAATTCCAAGTGATTAATATTCATAATGTTGCTTTAAAAATCGATTTAAAGAATAATTTAAGCAACAAATAATACCGAATATTTAATCCAAAAATTTACATTAAATTTTAAATTGCAATTAAAACAAAATACTAAATTAAGAAATACTTATTGCTAAAGATAAAATATTATTACTTTTAAACTCCCATGAATTCATGTTTGCGTGAGTATTGACTATAATTGCGACATGATCATGGCCACCATCATTATCATAACAATAATCACAATTGGCAGTGTAATTTGAATCATAATTATGGATGATTGTAATCGTAATCATGATTAAAAACCTGACTTGTAATCATTTCTGGACTAGACTAAATTGAGTTATGAACTGTTATGTTGATAGTGTGGTTGCTTAATTATTATAATCATTATCACTTCCGATATCACAATCATAATCGTATTTGGTGGAATTGAGTTGAAACTTTCAAGAAATCACAGATTGTTGAAAACATTCCCAACACATTTCTTCAATCGACACAATATAAAAAAAACAGAGCGCAATTGTCGCAGCTATTAGAGCGCTGTTATTTTGGGAATTTTTAAGAGAACCATAATGGCGCGAAAAAGTGACGGGTGGAAATTGAAAGGTAGGGAGCGCTGAAGTATGTCAGGTGGGGAAGTGTCGGCTCGAGGGGCAGTTAAGGTCATGGGGTCATTGAGTTAGATCCTACTCGGCGAGGCTATCAATCTCGCGGAATGATGATTAAGTTTTGGATAGTTCGATCAATATGATGAATTTGATTTAAAAGGAAATTTTGGAATTTCAGATAGATCTCCAAAGAGAAAGCCGAAAAATCCATAACATGGAAAGTGTCCGAAAAAATTTGATTGACAAATTTAGCGCTTCCGTTAGAGCTATGCTATCGGGCAGTTTTCCTGAAAAGCAACAAGCAATCGCAGCATCGAATCTTTCTTTTCATGCAGAAATACGTCTGAATCCAACTGTGTAAGTTCTTCGAATTTTTATTGCAAACAAGAGGTGAGATTGTCATTCCGGAATAACTATTTGCCTGTGATCTCCGATTCTGGCCAATATGGCAGTTTAATCTGCACGAGATTTTGGTTCGGGAATGCAATTTGGTCCGTAATAGAATTTCGTCTTCCATTCTGCTTATTTCCTGGATTATTCCATTTCTTAAAAAATGAAAATAAAGGAGACAATCCAGACAGGAAATTGACTGCATCAATTTATTTCACTCACGCACACTGAATTTGAAAATTAATTCCGGGAAAATGTTCGTCCAATTTCATTCTAACGAAGTTAAGTCTCCCTTGTGGCACCGTAAATTTAATTTATTGAGAGCATTCATTTATATAGTTTTTTCTTTTTTTTTTTTTTTTAAATTTATAAAAATAACATCAAAATAGAAAAATTGCTTGACAGCAATGGTATCATTCACCTTCCGTTTTTGAAATCTCACTCTGACCTCATACCAGGATGGATTCATTGCGGAAAATTTATCTGACTGATCATTTGGAACAAATTATTCGAGAATCTGATAATTCTATTGACTTTACGTAATCATAAAAAGGCGATTACCAAGAAACATTCATTATATCAGGTGTTTCCCGAGACATCGCAATGTTAAAATTCGAGTAATGAAGCAAGACCAAATTAACTGAATTATAACATATTTCCAAGGGATTTCGTGCATGCGCGTAAAACATAGGTAAGAGTTAGATAACAGATGCAAATTTTGGAATACCCAATCTAACTTTCCACTGAACATTTGGCAGGTTACTTTACGTGTGTTTTCTTGACGCAACCGGTTAGCGTGCTTGGGTGCTAACCGAAAAGTTTGTAGTTCGAGCCCGCTCGGGAATGAAAGCCAAGTACATTGTATATTACTTTGAGGAATTTTCAGTGCGAAAAAGGACGTTGAAAAGTTATTACCTGAAATTTACGAAGCACTTTTATCCACTAAAAATGTTCCTAATGGTCGTTCGATAATACTACAGTCTGATAAAGAATTCAGCAAAATGATTGATAGTGCGGTTATTTTCTGCTCGTATATTCCCGAAGGTTTGCCTTTTTTCGACTTTTTGCTGCTTTTTTTTTTTATTTTCCAATAATTTCTTAAAATAGTTATGCGAAGTCATTTTTTTTTCTCGATTCCAAAGTGAAATTATTTCGTTTGATTATTTTCTAAAATTTTCAGGAGAATACTTGACAATATCCGACGCTTCACTAACACTTGCAAATGTACATTTGTATAAATTGTTAAATCGTAATGCACAAACATTGGAAGCTCGGGTGGGTGAGCACGGTTCGGAACTTGATACTGCTGGATCGCTACTGTGGGAATTACCTTGTTGCGAATTTGATGGAATTTGGGAAAATCTGATTTTTGATGATCCCATTAAAGATGAGGTAAGTAAATGATTTAAATTCAGGGATCATTCGACAACTAAATTTATAAATTTAAATCCATAAAAATGAAGAAGTCAGTATCATTCATTTGAATCTTTATAGTTTATCGTAAATTTTTATAATTTATTTGAATTCATAAGTTTAAATTAAACTTATGAATTTCTTTTCCTTCAAGTCTTTTTGGTATTATTTTCAATTAACATATTTGAAGATTGTCCTCGAAATTTTAAGGTTTTTTTAAAATTTCTTATTCATTCATTTAATTCTTAGGATAACAGTGATTCTTTTATTTTCTATTCACTTAATCCTTATATTTTTACTTCTTTAATGAAATTTATCATGTCCTAATCAGAGAAAATTAAATATGATTAAAATATGTAAAAATTTAGTTGGAAAAAAAATTCATGTTTATAAACTTTTACTTTTTATAGCTGCTTTCTTACGCTTATGCACTGGTTAGACTTTCGGAGAAAAATGCAAATTCTACAGTATTAAGGGTAAACCGATTGATTTTATTGCACGGTTTGTGACTTTAACTTTATAAATTGTTATACTTGCGAGAAATTCTTTGAAATAAGACTTGAATTGGTATATTGAATTAATAATAAATTTAAATTAGTTTGAAATCAAGCATTCTTTTGCATGAGGATATATGTTTGTCAGTCTGAAACTTAATTTAACTTACAAATACACCGATTCGAATATAAAAGCTCTGTACATTTTAGGACCGCCAGGAACTGGCAAAACATCACTTTGCAAAGCATTGGCCCAGAAATTATCAATACGATTTAGTCAAAAATATAAAAGGATATATTTTGTGGAAATTAACAGTCATGGTCTTTTCTCAAAATTTTTTTCTGAGGTTACATCATTGAAGCATTAGAAACTGAGACATGTTTTATTAGAATTATTACTATTTACTGTCATTAGAATTTTCCGATATTTTATTCCTAGGAGCATAGCTGTTCTTTTATTGCAAATCTACCAGTTTACTACTATCCTTTCGTTTTTCTCAAAATGTTATTTTATTGTTAGAAATGTGCTAAAAAAACTTTCAACAAAATCAGCGGTTATAATTGTTCATTAATTTATCAATGACATTGCATCATTTAAAAAAATTTTGAAACCCACCAATTTTTAGAGTGGCAAATTGATTCAAAACATGTTCGGACAAATTGAAGAACTCGCTGAAGATCCGAAAGCTTTTGTTTTCGTACTTATTGATGAAGTAAGTCTTTTTTATATTATCTTAGCGTTCTTCCCGCCACTGACTTTTTACTTATTTTGACAATACTATTAATATTATGGATCTAGAAGTTTTGCAGAGTTGAATGAGTCATCTAATCTGCGAAGTCTATATTTTTGATAAACTTAAAAGATCGAAAAGTTTTTTTGTTGTGAAAGCATATTAGATTTAATATTTAAATAATTCTACTATTTAAACTTATTTATGACATAATGGTTTTTTTAGGTAGAAAGTTTAACAATAGCTCGAAGTGCTTTGTTAAATCGAAACGAACCTACGGATGCAATTCGTGCTGTAAATGCTGTCCTAACCCAAGTGGATTATATACGTCGACACAACAACATATTCATTTTCACTACCTCTAATATAACACAGGCGCATCTTTTTTTATTCTTTTGAAAAAATGCTGGCAACAATGACTATATCCATAGTAGAATTTTCCAAAATTTCTGGGATCGAACTGAACTGAAAAGACGAATGTTTAATAAAGTTTCTGTTTGATAGTAACAAGCATCGTTATATAGTGTTTTTTAAATTTTAGTTTCCAGAGTTTGGATGAAGCTTTTACGGATAGAACAGATTTAAGCCGTCTCGTTGGTTATCCTTCAGCAAATGCAGTTTATTCAATATTTCGTTCATGCATCCAGGAAATGCAGAGAGTAAATTTCAGCAGATTAAATTTTGATTGGAAGCTTTTCTTCATGAAAATGTGCAATAAATTTAAATAATAGAAAAAATAACATCCAAAATGGTAATATCTAAAGGATCATTAAAATTACTGATTTGGTTCGACAAATTTTAGATTGGCATTGTGGAGCCAGGTCCATGGTTTTCTAAACAGTATGTAAGTGATAGATATTGCGAGAAGCTCATGCAGTTGTCACGGTAAAAACATTGCGACTTTATAATTAGCCTTATAATTGGCCTATTACTATTACCTTGCGTTATAAGTAATTATTATAGTAAAAACGAGATCATTATTAAGTTATATTGCTAAAGCAATGTACTACAAAAAAAACCTTAAACTCAACAACAAAATAACGAAAAAAATAATTTAAAAAAATTATAAATTCGTTGAGTTCGTAAATATAGAGGTAACTTTAGCGGAACAAGCATAATTTTTTTTGCAGAAGAGCTTCTGGTTTGAGCGGACGTTGTTTACGCCAATTACTCGTCATCGGATATTCCAAATTGCCAATGGTAAATCTGAATTCCTTTTTATGTGGATGGGTAATTCTCTCCGAAAAGTATAGTAACTCTTTAAAATTTATTTTCCCTTTTTTTTTCCGCTTTCTTTTTTATGAAATTTGTCGGTAATTTTTTCTTCAGGATCAGTTATCCATTGACCAATGTCTTCTTGTATTAGAAAAGGCCTTGGCGGAGAAACTTTCTGAAAACATGAGATGTTTGTCATCCGGTTCAAACATAAAGAAAAAAATTACAAATGCTTCAAATGTTATTTAACAGAATGGCGTTAAACTAACCCTTTAATGTTTATCTCATCATCGACATTGAATTTTTATAATTGACATATCTGTGTGTGCTACTTCTTTTTCCAAATGATGTTTATAAACATGAAGTATGAAAATTACAATCATGCT
Organism: Onchocerca flexuosa; assembly: GCA_002249935.1. Classification (NCBI taxonomy): domain Eukaryota; kingdom Metazoa; phylum Nematoda; class Chromadorea; order Rhabditida; family Onchocercidae; genus Onchocerca; species Onchocerca flexuosa. The sequence goes on from KZ271574.1 coordinate 174,277, forward strand.
TCCGGAAATTTGTTGTTGTCGATGCAGAAATCTTTGTTTTTGTTGCAGAATTTGCTGTTGTAGTGGATCATTGTTTTAGCAAATACTTCTTTATAGCAAGATTATTATTGTTATCACAAAATTTATTGTATCATTGTAAATTTATTATTCTGAAAAATCGCAATTTTTCCTACTTTTAATAAAGGGATTATTATTCAATCTTTTCTAATTTAATCGCATTATTATTATCATTAAAAGACGTTTGCTGGACTTGTAGTGTTCTTTCCCAGTGTAAATAGTTTCTGTTGGGAATACTTCACGCCACTGGCAACGATAATGGTGAGAGTTGTATTGGTGACTCCATATTTGATTTATAACCATTTTCCTTTGCAGCATCTAAAACTCGAATTTTAATAAGTTTTCCATTGAAAATCCGGAAAATGTCCCATATAGTCCACAAGAAACCTGTTCAGTTTTGTACATTACTATATTACCATGCCATTTTAAAATGTACAACTTTTTCGGAATATTGTCGAATTCTTGAAATTCTTTCACACTATCTTGTATTCGTCGGACGTGTTACATGCAAAAAGTGTGGAATAATATTTTGGAACAGTATTTTAAATTTGGACCGGTTTTCCCATTTGGGCCATTTGCAACAATTTGTCGGTTGAAATATTCACCATATTTTCATTTTGTAACGCAAAGACGAAAACGAACCAGTTAGTTCATGAACAGATTTGCTTAACTTAGAAATTCAGAAGTGTATAATAAAGCTTATCTCGAAATCGATAGTGACGATAATAATGATGATGATATTAATTAATATTATTAGCACGAAGTCACTGAACACAATGATTCTTCGATTAAATAGGATAAGGCATGAAAAAAAGGGACTATGCAAAGTTTTTAACACAAATTTTTTTTTTTCCTGTAAAAATTCATGAATATAGAGATTCCAAAAAGCTATAGAAATTTCAAATACTAAAAAAAATTTTCCGATATATGGAAGATGAGATGGAAAAATGCAGGCAAAAAATCAAGGTAAGGGGTGATTTTAAGTGAATAACTTGAAAAAGAGTAAGATTGGAAATTTCTAATTGAAATGTCAAGGTCGAATTAAAAGAATTTCTCGACGAAATGATTTAATATAGCGTGAAACTGTCGTCAGTTTTTTTTCCCAATTGTAAAACTAATGTTGAACAGAGTAGAACATATTGTTTTTTTTTTTTTTTCCAAAACAATTACTTATTGTGTAATAATGTTCTTAAGATTTTTAAACTCAATTTTTTTTAGTCGTTACAGAACGAGAAAGGACGATTTCGAAATCGGAAATGCATGGTAATGATATTACCATACATCGCAACACTGAAGTGTGACGGAACTTCCAATAACGGAAGTTACATTAATTTTACTTCCCGAAAAAAAAAGAAACTCTGCAAAATATTACAGATTTGCTTAATTTGAAAAATATGAAAACTAAAGATAAAAATACTAAAAAAAAAATTCTGCCAATGATTCGTTCTCCGTGATATTTGAAATAAACTATTTACACTGGCTCTTTTTCGAAGATTTCTTTATTGCACATTTCACCTATCCCTGTATGCAGTTCACAACGACAGATAAATGTCCTTGAATATAGGACATTCATTCATTTTTATCCATTCTTTTAAATTGCAAGCTTCTAAAACTACTCAAAATTGAACTCTCTACTATCTCAATTTCTAAATGAATAGAAAGAAAAAACTGAGAATTTGAAAACCTGATAAAATAATTGAGAATCTTTTGGACAAAAAGATAAACGAAAAAAGGGACGCATAAAAAACAACGAAGCAAATATCAGATAATGATATGTTGTTCGTCGTTTACACGTACAACTTCTGGTAATATGTTTATGTCAGACTGATCCAATTCATTTGTGATATTCTCTTCAGAGGTATTTAAAATTACACCTTCATCAGCATTTCGATAGAGGCAATAGTGTTGCACCATGAAGATTACATCGAACATCATTGATACCATTCCAAGACCAACTTTCACTGGATTTCCAATGAATATTGACCAATCATCTAGAATTTCAAGAATTTTGTTCTTTTTCTTTCTTTTTTTTAATGGACTACAATCGCTTGATCTAAAAAGCATTATTTTTATAGGATGATTACTCATAAATTAATTTATAAATCAATCACTGTTTCTTTTCTTCCTTTGTTTTTACTTTATAATGACAGTTTCACTCATCATTCTCAATATTAATAATACGTTAACACACAGCAAGTAGGCATAATTATTCCTTGTATTAGATATATGCATTAAAAAAAATGAAATTTTAAAAATATATGAAATCTTTGATGAAATTTGAAAAGAATTTGAAAAAAAAAAAAAGTGTGAAGGAAGGATTCACATAAAATAAAAGGTAAGCAAACTTTTAACAATAGTAAATTATTCCAATTATTTCGTTTCTACTAATATATATTTTATTTCATTAGTATTTATTTTTATGCATTCTTTATTGTTGCAAACTTATTTAGGAACTTTTTGCTCGTTAATACATCGTAACACATTTCTTCCTTTTCCTAATTTTCCTAATGATTAGACTGTAATAAATCCGATTCTTTCACTCGGATATATAATTTTCTGGATTATTTCGATGATTTTCATTTATTCATCTGGTTAATAAATATTCATCTTAAAGCCTGGCGTCAGTAAATATTCTGAAGCCTTTTTATATAATCCCAAAAAAAAAAAAATAGTTTTGCTTTTTATAAAATCCTTCTTTTTACGCAACATTTCATTTAATATCTAGAAAGAGTTTGTTTATAACCTGTATTTGCTCCTTGCAAAATCATTTGTGTAATATCCATCAGTCCACCCAAAAAATCCAATAAGACATTTCCTATTGACCAACCAGTCGTACTTTTTCTTCGGTAATTCATATATGCCTCAAAAAAACATTTTCTTTGGGATTTTTTTAGAATCGTCCGTTATTTCGAAAATTTCAAGATTTTGGAAAAAAAAAAAAAAAAAAGAACAGCATTAACTGGAATAAATATAAAATGATACTGAAGCAGTACATGTTCTTTTGTTACGAATTTAACACTAAAAAAAAAGACTGTCAGTTATACCAGGGAAATTTATTAATAATAACGGCTGCTTCTGATAAAAAAGTGTCATGACTTGAACATTATTATAGTTCATTGTTTTATGACGTATAATCGAAAATGAGTTACTGACACGACATGAAAATCTTCATTTCGCATAATTTTTTGCAAAATTTCCTGGATTATTGCACATATTATTATAAAATTTATCGTCTACAAAAAGAAGCATTCATTACGGCATCTACTGATGTTGGTAGGTTTTTTTTTTTCTGGCATAGATAAAAAAGAATAAGAAAATAAATTACATCCTTACTTTTTTTTTAACTTCCAAAAAGTATTTTGTGTTTATGCCTCAATTTATTTTTTTCTCAGTGAGAAACTTTTACCTGTGGAAAATATTTACTTATAGTAACAGCCATTTTAATGTAAGATAAGCCCGTGATATACTGCAATAGGTTCATTATTCCTATTCCGGTTAGAAAAAGTGTAATTCCAGCAACTGTTCCAAATAAAGTTACAAGACTCCAGCAAGTATATGAAATACGCTGATTACCACGCTAAAAAAAGAAATTGCTTTATCAAATTAAAATTTAATTTTGGAAAAATTTGAAATTTTCATCTCTTTACAATTTAAATTATGTCAAACATATTCTGAAGCTCAAATCCATAAATATTATGAAAAAAAAAAAAAAAAAATAAATAGAAACAATTACTGCCTAATATTTCAGAATTTATTCATTGAATATTTCTTGATATTTATATTTCATGAAAGTAATTAAAGCTAACTTCGTAGAGAAAGCATTGCAAGGCAGTGATAAGGCATGCGAAAAGTGCATGTGTAGCAAATACTACATCATTTAATAACACCGGGATTAAACGATGAGGATAGTTGTATTGATATAATTCCTGAAAAAATGAAAGCCATATTTATCAAAATTGTTTATTCCGTTAGATTATAGCTAATAATTGTTTTATTCTCAATGATCATTTATTTGATTAATTGCTTAATTCGAAAATGCCAGATTTTCAAAATTTTTCAAATATTCATATTATAGCAATATCACACCAAGATCACATCTATTATAAGCTATGTTGTAAATTTAAGAATAAAAGCTGAAACGATAAATTTTTATCGATCATGATTTTGACAATAAGTATTAATCATTGCACAAAGTTTCCCTTGTTGAATGTGCTCTCTCATAATTCAAAAAAAAAAATCTGAACAACGAAAAGATTACTATAAATTTTACTTTTGGAAATTAAATGAACCGGAAAAAAAATTTAGCAAATTAAAATTTAATCAAATATTTTTCATACCTGAACATATGTATCAAAATACATCAAAACATTATAAATTGTATAGCATGCAAAGCCAATAATATTTAGCAACAAAAAATCGAAATTCAATCCAACAACACTGAAAGTGTTATACTATAAAACTTGGAAAATGATATTAAATATTACAGTATCTTGATAAAAAATCAAATTTCATATTAAATATTATAAAATGATATTAAATATTGCAATTTTATTGATAAAAATCTAATAAAAAAACAAAATTAAGTTTCAAAATTTGCAATTTTGTAACGAATTTCCGACTAATTAGATCCTTTTGTAATAGATTTTTTATTCACCTTTTCCTACTAAAATTAAGAAATATTTGTGGATAAAACGATATACTCCAAGCAAAGAAATATATCCAACCAGTTACAATAACAGCAATTGACAATGAATCACTGTGCACTACTTTCACTGTTACAAAAGCAGATTCCAAATTACTGAAAGTTAGAAATAAATTTTCGAAATATTCAAGTTACTTTCGTTCTTTACAATTCTATATTGAGAAGGACTGGTGTACTTCTATCTCATCCATGCTGCAAGAAAACTTCACAGTCGTTAGAATTTTTCCCCAAAAAAATTTCATGCAATAAAATTAATGTGCATAAAATTCCTAATGCATTTCACGCATATCTTTCCACATTTTATCCAAAAGAAACTTTATTTGAAGATGAAAAATTTTTCTTGCATGAAAATCTGTTTTACAGTAAAAAGTTGAAATTTCCTGTTTTAAAAATAGTAAATCAATGAATTATTAAATCTAACATATTCGCTTGTTCACTTACCTCCATCTTAGTTTACTCATTTACTACTTATGCATAATTACTTTCATACTTATACAGTTTATCTTGTTTTTTTTTTTCGGATTACAACTTTTCTGTTAAATGACCCAATTAACATAATAAGCATTCGATGACTTTCTGTTACCTAAACTATTCTAATCGTTGTTGTGGATATTGAAAATCATATTTTCCAATATTCTGAAAAAATGAAATCTATCATTTAAAAAATGGAGTTTCTTATTGGACCGAAATCTTACTTATAGAAAATTAGAATTTTCTACATACCTTCTCTTTTAGATATAAAAATTCGAATTTCAATCTTAAAGAAGAAAATTAAAATGCATACTCGAAAGGACATTTGCCAATTGGATTTGTAGAATTACATCCTTCAATTTCCAATATTGAATAACTTGTAATCTGTAAACCTGTTACTACAACTTTTGCTGATCGCGTTTGATTATCAAGTTGAAAAATATGTGGGGTACCATCGAATGAATCTGATCGCATCAATATAATATCAACAGCTGACGGCAAATCATCGCTGGAACAATATGTACATATAAATTTCTGACAAATATTTCTGACCGAAGCATTTATAATAATTGATAATCCAAAACCAGTAAAATGATAAGAACATTGTAAACTCAGCAATCGATGATAATGTTAAATAAAAGTAAATATCAAACCCATAACTTTATAAGGAATTGAACTGAACAAACATAATATGTTACTTCACTCATCTGACTGTCATTACTGAGATGTGACCACATAGCACTTTTAATTTGTACTGATTTTTGAATTTGATTTAACATATCCAGTGAACCATACTGTATAACAAACTTACGTAGTATAAAACTGTACAGATTTGTCTTCTCCAATAGTAAGCGCAATATCCTGAGGCTGAACATGGAGTGAAATGCCTGTCGTCATCGCGATCATTGTTTGAAAGACAGAAAAAAATAAGCAATAATTGTAGAAATCCATAATAAATTGATAATAAAAAGTAATCCCACGATTTGAAAATAAATAACTCTGTAAAATAGTAATTAATAATTTTCTTTTTCTTCCTATAAATTAATTAAAAATTTTTGAATCGTATTTCTGATAAAATAAACAATTTACTTGTCGAAATAATAAAATACTGAACTTTATAAACAAGAAATGTGTTCATGAAAGAAACAATTTTAATTTTAATCTTCAATTTCACAGAAAAAAAAAATATTATTGGAAAATAAAAATGGAAAAGAGCAACGTTTAAATTCAATTAAAAAAAAATATATATATATATATTTATGTGAATGAGACGAATTTATATTGGTTCATTTCATTCATATAAATTTTAATTATTAGTTATGCCATTATGCAGGTTTTTCTTTTTTCTTGCGATTTCTGTCCTTTTCTTATGTTAGATTAATTTATCATCTAAGCTTCTTTTTTTCATTTTCTTTTTTTAAAATTATTCCTGTGCAATTTCATATAATAATCCCAATCATAAGTCGTTCTGTCAACAAGTCTTTCTAAACTTAAGCATAATGTAGGAAGTAATTAAATTAAAAATATAAAATAAGTGATATGAAAGTCATGCAATAAAAAATACAAATGAATGATTTCACAGTTAAATAGTTTAAACAGCAAAAATGTGAAAAAGAATTTTTATGGAAATACAACATATAGGAAAACAATTGTATTTTTTTTTTAAATGAAAAATGAACAAATTACATTGCTTCCGTATTACATCTCTTATTTTAACCTTTTTTTCTGAGTGAAATGAAAACATTTCTTTATCGGGTCAACACTTCACAAAATTTATAAAACAAACATCAAAAAACTGAAAAGCAAAAAAAGTAAATGATTGATAAAGAAATTGAGAGAGACTTCATTAGCTTAATTAACTGATTTTAATAATTAAATCTATGGCAAAATCAGAAATTATTTATACCTTTTAAGCAAAATGGAGGTCATTAATCGATATGATTGACTTCTGTGAGTTTAATAATCCATTTTAACAGTTTAACCTAAATCTATAAAATTTGGATTCCACCTATGGTACCGAATACGAAACATCATCTTTACATTAATCATTGAAAATTTAAAAAATCTAAATATCAGGATGAAAATAAAAAAAGAAAAAAAGCTATCATATTATTATGCAGTATCCTGTTAATATATCATACAGTTAATATATCAAAACTATATCAGTCATCATCACCACTATCACAACAAATACATAATCATCATCTTCTACCTTCTTATCTTCAATTTCGATGGCTGCAATCTTAAAATTTTTTCTGAGTGAAATGAAAACATCTGGGTTTTTACTTAAATTTAAAAAATTTAAATAATAACGCATAATTTAAGTCTTATGACCAAACTGATATGACATATCCAAATGTAAGAATATAATCTCATTGATTATATGATTATATCATTCAGTTATCGTTGCAAATAATGAAACCTATTACGAATAACATGAGATAGTGATAACGACAATAATAATAATTATGATAATAGTATAAGAAGGAATGAAATTATTACATTTTTACAGCTTGCATTGGATTCTGCAAATGCAAATGATAAATTATCGAAGTTGGATTTCAAAATGTTGACAGCATATAGGCATGTAATTTAACATTTGTCGTCGATCTTGAAGTGTGAGAGAATCAAAAGAATGCGGCATGAATTTTCAAACTCTTAAGAAAGAAATCTTTGGATTGCCTTACATATATATGCCTTGATTTTTTTTTTTTTTAAATGGCGTGGCAAGTTTATTTTATAACAACATTGACTTTAAACTTTAAAAAAAAAAAAAATCAAAAAATTTAGAAAAAACTTCTCTTTCTCTCTCATTAACGTGGATATGAAGGCGGGGCGAGTAGGGCTGGAAATTTCGAAAGTTTTTTTTTTTCTTTTTTTTCGAAAGCTTTAAAAAAATCATTGCTGATATCATAATATCATATAATAAATGTCAACATTTTGTTTTCGGAAAATTTCTGTTAACTTTTTTCTCCCCTCCTATTATCTTGTTACCTCTCATCCTCTATTTTTTTTACTCCTACAATTTCTATTCTTTTCAAGTTCATTTTGTTGTTTTCAATCACTTCCTTCATTTTTGATCGATCAAAGAATAGATAAATAAATGTTGATGATCCAAAAAGCAAAATTTTCTATTTTCAAATTATTCAATATTCAATTCGGGATATAAAAATATTAATTAAAATTGAGATAAGAGTTGAATTGTAATGTCTTATAAGAACGGATGATTGAATTATGCCCTTTATTTCCTTGACTTCTTCAGATATCTATTTCAAATATCGAAGATTCACTTTAACAAAAATGCTTAGATGAATGAGATGAAGATTTGTGACAAATTAATTCTTCAAATAGATTAGTTAATTAATCTATTCACTCATTGATTGCAAAATACTCACAACCGATTCTTTTCTTTTTTTTTTTTTTTTTTGACTAATTCACTTTTTCGTCAAATATATTATTATTCCAATCATATATTTTGCACTAGTTTTGCTCAAAAATATTTTATTGGTTCTTAAATAAAATATAACATAAATTATCGAATTAATAATGGAATGATGGCTTTATCTTAATTTACAATATCCTTCAAGGACATCTTTATCTATCACTTTTATCGATCATAAAGGAAAAAAAATGCACTGAAATAATGAATCAAAGAGAATTAATACAACTTAAATGTAATTTTGCTTTATTAAAAAATGAAAAATATAAATAGTTGACGAGAGAATATTCGTGCCATTTCATTTAAGTTTCTGAAAAGAATTCATCGGTTTAGAAAAAATTTGAATAAATCTATCTGCTTCAGTAAAACAAATTTGTGAAAAAAAAAAAAAAAACTTAGAAACCAGTTGTAAATAAAAAAGTAGTTTCCATAATTTTCTACTACCTTATTTTCCTGAAAAATTATTTATCATTTTAATGTTGTCTCCTAAATGATGAAATATTATAAGACTATTTACATAATGAAAAAATGATGAAGACGCAGTACAGACATGATATTTTCCTGTGCATGTAACATAATAAAACAGAGCAGAAGGAAAAGAAGATTTCAAGTTTCCATAAAGATGAATTACTTAGTTCTCTTATCAATTAATTAAAATTGCTTAGTTCTCTTACCAATTAATCAGAGATGAAAATGTAGGGGAAAAGTACAAAATGTAATCTGTAATCATAATTTCAGAAAAAAGTCACGTCTTACAATTTTTGGTTGATGTTCGATGTCTTCTTATTAGTTTTTATGGTGAGTTAACGTAAACCGTAATTGAATTTATATTCAAGCGATCATTTCAACTACATTATATTACGTCAGAATTGTACTGCAAATTGAAATAAAATTTGTCACATAAAAAATTTTCTTTTAATTTGACTAAAACAGCAAATCAAAAATTATTTATTTTAAAATTTTATTTTTGTAATTTTTAGGTTTGTTATTAATTTGATTTAATCTCAAATTGAATGGAGTAGAAAAAAGATATAGCATAATTTTTTCTTGTAACAATCAAAAGGACAAAGAATTGATGGAAATTGAAATCTATTATGGTCATCGATTGAAACATGAAGTTCTGATTGATCTGAACCTAATTAATAATATCGTGTTTTCATTCTCCCTGTTGTACATATTTTTATCATCAAAAAAAAAATCAAAATATTTCATGAATTCATTATTACAACTAGTATTATCTGATTGCTTGGGATCAGAAGAATCATTCAAGATTAAAACTATCGTAATAGCTTCATAGTAATTTAATAACAAAATTTACATTCATTCCGCTTGATACTAATCCATTCAACTCATCACATTAATCCATACAAATTTCAATTCTTTTAGAATTTGGAACATCTAGTTTTCATCGAACAATTTCTGAAATTATTTTTCTGACTAATACAAAGCCTCCGGAAATATGTCTACTTGAGAATTAAGATATGTGTCAATCGAAATCGATATTTATGACATATCAACCTCAATGATGATTTGAAGACAAATGACCAATCATCTAATTATTGTAAATATTAAGTGAATTATAAACGTATTTTAAGAAATGAAGATTTTCGACTGCTTTTCGGTCAAAAGTCTTAAAATGAAAATTAACACACAATCAGGGAATGATGATAATATTACTATATGAATTTTCATAAAAGCAACTGACATTTTATATGAAAAACTACTCTTCCAAAGAAAACAGAAAAAGTGGAAAATTTACTGACTGAAGTAATAAAATCCAAAAAAAAGGAGTAATGGATAAAAATTGAAAATCATGGCAGAAAAGGAAAAAAGGAATGTTTTCTTGGATACGAACAATTACTTCGAAACAAAAGCAGTGAATTTACTTTTAGAAAATATTTGATTGATACAACGAATTTCAAACTGATATAATTAAATAGATATAAATATATCTTTGCCAACTAAAATAGGGAACTATTTATTATATCTATTTAATTACGAAAATCAACAGAGTTTTAGCGACGAGGAATGGATTTTCTTGTTTATATTTGAACTGCAATTGAAGAGACCCTTGAAAGGCATTTCTGGATTCTATTAATTATGAAAATATTTCTGCTGCATATAAAGGAAATAAATGAAAAGTGATAGTGATAGTTGGGTGATAAAAGATAAGTGAACATGGCAAATGAGAAGAACTTCGTAATCCAATATTCTCTCAAATGATAGACCTGAAAATCCTAAATATGGATTGATGTTGCTGTGGAAAATTGAGCTTTTCTGCTGAAGTATTCGATGCATCTCGTCAATTTCTTTGATTTACAAAAAGGTCACATTAGTCATGTTACATAGTGATATCAAATATCATTATAGTTCTAGGCTTCTGTAAAACAGCTGAGATTGAACATCTACCGATTTAAACAGTCTATTTATCATCCCACGTCAATATATGATGCATAAGTGCTTCATTATTGCGAAATAGGAGAAGACGATACACTTCATAATTAATGATTCTTTTGATTATCGGTTATTTTAGTGACATCAACTTGGCGAACTTTCTCACCTTTCCTGTTAATTTGCCTTTTAAATACCAAAAGATTGTAGCATAGCTGGCGTTGAGTTCTTCAGCACTTTCTAGTATAGTTCAAAGGAAAAAGCTTCGACGACTCTCGATCGGTGGAGTTGTTAACTTCAGATGACTGGTCATTATGCCCCTCATCAAGATTCTTCTCAGAAGAACTTTCCAAACCATTACGGTAATTTAATTACTAATATTATAAGTTGTTTTCACTTCTTCCTGTTCCTTTTAAATTTACGATAAAAAAATCACAACACTTTGGTTCTTGTCATAAAATTATAATTAAAGTAAAAGAAGTAAAAAAATTTAGTCTTAGAATGATTTGTAATATAAAAAATTTTTAAGAATAGTATATAAAGCAAAGTTGGACAAAGTAAAAAACTTTTGCACTCCTTTAATAGTGGCTGATTTAAATAATAGCAGCAAATTTAAACAAAGAATTGAACCAGCTATATACACATGATGATTCTAAACAGAAGTACCTGAAACAATAACCCGGATAAAAACAAAAGTCATTCTAGTTTGATTAAAATGACTGAGTCAGTTAAAAATAAAATAGCTTCATTAATATAACAAATACAGATAAAATAAAATTACATAAAATATTTTAACCTTATATGCCAATTTTTCTGTTTTGAGCCATTTATTAAACTTATTGACTTTCTCTTCCAAATGTCAAATATTTCTTCACAGCTTTAGGCGAGGAATCATTAATCGATCTCCATTTTATTTCTGAGTACGCAAGAATGAGCGTCACATGCTGGAATGGAATTAATTTTGATGTGAAAAACATTTCCTTGCAGCCGTAATCAAAAATCATTCCCGATCAACTTCAGGATGATCAAAAAAGAAAACAAATATTGGTGCAATAAAAGACTACTCCTGAAAAATTCATTCGAAAAGAAAGGAGCTAACCGAAATCACCTGCTCCTAGTGTACATAACACTAAATTATTCATTCTAACATTCTAATAAATTATTAATTCGACTCTTAGAGATTACTTGTCAATTCTAATTTGCTACTGATGAAAAAAATTGATGCTTCTAAATCCTTTAATTTATGGTTCAGAACGTTTTAAAGATTGCTTTTTAGTTAAGGTATCATTTTTTACAGTGAAAAGTGAAACGGACTACAGTATTTTCAAATTTTGTCACTCATCATCAAAATTAATCAAAGTCACTAATAAAAAATAAGAACATCTTTGGTAAACATGTCGAAACTTTCGTTGATTAAAAAGAAAATAAAATTATGTCACTTTAAAAAATTAAAATTGAAAAATTTTAAGGAAATCTAAAGGAAATCTAAACAGCCGTCTTCAATTCCAAAATTGCAACGAAAAAAAAAGTTGAAATTTTGATCAGAATGTAAAAATAAATGAAAGGAATGAAAAACCCTATTTAATGGGCAGAAGTTTTGTTGCTGCAGAATTTAACTTAAATTTAAAAATTAGAAGAAAAAAGTTGAAATTAAAAATTAAAAATAAACTAAACTAATTGCTAACTTATTATAGATAATAAGTGATTAAATTCATTAAAATTAAATTAGAAATTTAAAAATTAGAAGAAATATTTCTTGAAAATGTTTTTGATATGATTCTTATTTATTATTTTAAATTAAATGTTTTCAATTTGGATTTTAAAAATGGTTGAAATTTCAGTTTAATCTAGAAATAACGAAGAAAATATTTTCTTTTCAAAGTAACATTTGGAAAGTAAAATTGAATAATGCGAATAAAAATACATGAATAATTATTGGTGCTAATTTGCTTTTCCAAAATACGAAAATTTTTTAAGAATTATATTTTTAATATTTTTTATTTGCCATCTAAATTAGCAATGCATACTGTTCATTGTATAAATTAAACTTAAGATTTCGTGAAATTAGTGTATCATTAAGATTACTGATCATTCGTTAGAATCGACCCATTGAAATCCTAAATGAGTTTCCAGAAATGATCCTTATAATTCGTGGAATGGGATCAGTCACTTTTGAATGCACAAAAATAATAAAAGTAAGTCTCTTTAGTATTCGTTACAAGCTGGTGAGCAATGAAAACTAAAGAAATTTAGTTTTATTTTTTTTTTAAGAGTAAAGATTGATAATTACAGTAAATGTATTTCATATGACATTTGATCTCTACGAACACTGTGAAATCAAAGAATAAAATACAAAGATAAACACAGCAGGTTACTGTGTGTTATTCAATATAAAATAGCTATTGGTGACCAAGCCATTTAGCTAACTATTTAAATTAAATGAATAATAAGATGAATGATCGAACGAATATAGGCAAAAGTGAATTTGTCCGAGAAGGAAAAACTAGACATGGAATAATCAAAATGAATTATGAAAAATTGAAAATTCTGAAATATCCAAATTTTGATGAATTTTTGAAACTTTTCAATTATGCATTTTGCCAAAAAATGATAACGCATAAGATGAAATGGATGAGATGGTTAGACACTATCACTTACTAATTTCAAAACTTAGTAACTCAAAAAATTGAATATTAATATCCTTAGCGAGACTTATATTATTGAAAGACTTTTTGAACTAAAAAAAAATTTTTTAAATATTGAAATTAAGCATTAATATTCTTAGCATTAATATTGAGCATTAATTGAGCATTAATATTCTTAGCGAGATTCAGATTATTGAAAGATTTTTTGAACTAAAAAAATTTTTTAACTATTTCTACTTTTCAAATAGATCATTTTCTTCTCTCTATAATCGTTAATGAATTAAAAAAGGGTGATAATTCAGCATATACATCAACTGAAATATGTTTGTTAAATTATTAAACAACTAACAACAAATTAACTCCATACATAAGGTGAATAATTTCTTCACCTCTCTTTTCTTTCAAAACATTGGATGAATATCTAACAGTTAAGAAATATGATATCAAAATTTTTACAAAACTACCTGATAACTATCAATTTCATTATCAGTAATTACTGCGAAAGCAGAGGAAAGGAAACAACGATCACGTGGATTTTAGGCGTCAAGCGCCATTCTATTCGCTGCACAGACAAAATATCATACAGAAATACTTCAAATATTCAGCATGATGTAAAGTTAAAGTTATATAAAGGAAAAAAAGACAACAGAATATAAATGATTTTCAGAGTTACTTAGTGTGAATACACATATATATGTGTGTATGAGTGTTTCAGAAATATCATGAGAACTCACTAATAAAAAGGTAGATGGAGTACTAAGAATATTATTCCACCTGCCTCTTCTAAGTCAATAACATATATGCGAATGTTCCCGATATCAACACTATGAGCAGTCAATGTAAACAATTTTAGAAATGTTGAAAACAAAATCTAATTAAATTAATTACGACTTTTTAATTAGTAAAAATGCATCAAGTAGATAAATAATGGGAAAAAGTATTTTCTAATCAAATAAATCACCTCAATCATACTTTAAATCTATACAATCCCACATCGACCCTTAAAATCATTAATTACCACCATCTCCATTCTCTCCTACATATTTTTATTTCTCTCCTTTACCAATCTTTGCCACCACTACAATGTTTATGTAGTAATTTGCAACCAACACCTCTGCCTATTTTCTATACCCCTGTTTCTCCATCAAATCATCAAATTCTTTTTTCCTTCAACCTTTTGCACACAATATCACTGAATCATAGCAATCTTTGATATCTCCTCAAAACCGTACTCTCTCTCAGCATAATCAAAATATCCCAGAAATTAACTAAATGGATTTAATCTAGATTTAATGCGGCCATCGGAAATAATGCACGTCTGCAATGAATTCGAAAATTACGGGCAGTAATATCGAGAAGTAGAAATTTGTACGTTAAGTGGTGTCAGTATGATCAATCCGCTGTATTTTACCGACGAGTATGTTGCGGAGTTCCGGAATATCCTATCCGGTTTGTTTTTTCGTCAGTCAAGTACTGCAACTTTGTTTGATTTATTTTGGTCCTTAAAATTCAGCACATGCATCGCAGAAATCGAAACTTGCTTCTTTTTTGTTCTTTTTGTTATTGATACTCTATTCCACTATAGCATGATAATTCATGAGAATAGCGATTCCATTTCGACCGTTGTTTTTCGATTTTCTGAAACCTGATGTTCGAGAATTTCTGGAAATCTTAATAATTTTGAAAAGAGTAATTCCAAAAGCAGATGATACTTAGTCTTTTTCCCAGGACCTACAAAATTTTGAATCCGTATATTTTTATGGAAGCTTGCACGATTTCTTTTCTAATAGGAGTTTATAGATTTATGGGAATCTCTAACCTTTCTCGAAAGGGATCTGAGGTTTTCAGATTTATAGAAGATACTGTTATTCTAGAATGTAATATTAGACGTTGATATATTTCCATCCATTTATATTGAGATATTGTTTCAGTTTCAAATGCATTTCTTTCCCAAATCGTATTTAAAACTTTATCTGAAAAAAATATCGGAATCAACACCGGATGAAAAAATCCTTTTGGATTTTCGGCACAAAAATGACATTAATTCCCATATTTTTTAATAGTTAAATATTAAAGATTTGTAAAATCTTTTTTTTTT